>JANSTS010002500.1:3184-23805 GCA_026546915.1 Sylvicola fuscatus
ACTCGTATTTGGACAAATACTAGTTTCTAAACAAGGTGCCTTATCGGTGTTATAATTTTTTTTTCACATGATTTTTTTTCAAGGTCAAATACTGTTTTGTTTTTTCAATCTTTTCAATCTGCATAATTGTGGGGTGTTAATGAGACTAACACTTTTGCTAAGCATGTTTAAATCAAGCAAAAAAAATTCCCTGAAGGTCAAAAAACGATTTTTGTTTTTAAAAAAGAAGGAAATTTAGGTTTTGTTTCGATATCTATAAAACGATTTACTTTTCCGCTACATTAATTTTCTAAGACTAGCTAACTTTGCTAAATATGTTAAGGTCAAAAACGAAATTTGCTAGATTACTTTTTGTCAATAAATAAATATTTTGTAAATGGACTATTGCGCCAGTTATTTCTGCCACATGTTGCTGTCACATCCTTCAAAATCCAATGTGTTTTTGATAATATCCTTGTTTTTCTTCTATGTGACCTTTTTATATGACAAAAGCTATTTTCGGTTCAAGGTTGAACATTGTTAATATGCCAATTTTTCCGTTTAATTTTGCCTGATAAAATAAAATTTGGATAGTTGAAATATTTTCCGATTGGAATAAAGTTGTTCCCCTGCAGGCAGGCAAGATGGAAATATAACTAAAAAAAACAAATATTTTTACTAACTACATGAGCCAGAAATATTGTACTTAAGGATTCATTTAATCACAGGAATTTGGATAAACTACTGGATGGTTCCACGGAATGTTCTACTTTTAGAATATGGACCAAATGCGATAAATATATTTAAATGTAGGGATTAATCGAAGAATTTGTGCAAATACAAAACTTTCTTACTCCGAGCAAGTGCTGAGCAAAGATTGAAGTGAGAATTCACGAACATCTTCCATTAATCTATTTTATTTAATGCTTTCTTCAATTTTTCGCTACTTGGATTTCAGCCAAGTAATTTTATTTCTATTTCTTGTGGCAACCGCTTTAAGAATTTCAAGTATTCCCTTGAATCTTGTGTGTATTTATTTAATTTTGTTGTTAATTGCAGACAATAAACGCTACGAGTTGCCAAAGGTGAGCCGGCCAAATACCTAGGCATGGTTGGAACGAATCTGTGAAGTGTCAAACGCTCACGAGTGACTAAATGAGGTTCAGTCGACCTGCAGTAATTGTACAAAATTTTAAGTATGAATGTTTAATATGTTTTTAATGTAATAAATAATTTTATGTTTTTATTTGCAGAATTATGCTCATATCATTAAATGCATTAAAAGACGTTAATAAGATTGAAATTAGCTGACTAGCGAGACGAAAGGTGTCACGAAGAATTCACCACGCACATAGTTTTAGACACAAAAACACAAAATGCACGACCTATTTACAAAAGTACTGTCCAATCGGGATCTGTCAAAGGCCGGCGATCTTTTCTCGGTGACAGATGCTGAAATTGTGGACGATCTAACTGATGTTCTTGTGGAGATCGACCGCATCATTTCCCATCCGGACTATTTGAAAAACAACAATGACCAATCCGTGGTGGAGATAAGCGTAAGGCGCGTCCTTTCTTGTATCTGCGAGACGCAATCAGCTGAACAACATTGCGCCGCTTTAGTCACCCTACTGGGCACTTGCCTAAAGCACAATTTGCAACAGACGTCTGTAAGCAAAGAAGACCCGCCTCATGCCAAAATATCCGCTGACATCATTTCCAGCATTATTTTGGTAAAATACCCATTTTCTTTACCAAAAGCGAAGCAATTTAATTGAATTATCTATCATTTCCCCACAGAATTACTCAATTTACAATAAAAAGGCTGTGATGGAGGTGGTTCTTCCAGTGGCCATAAAATTCCTACAAAAGGGCAACAAAGTCCTATTCAAAAACCTGGCCAGTTACTTATCCCTCGCTGCCAACGAATACGCACATTTGCTGAATCCGCACGTACAGCGCATCATCGACTCAATAGTCTCCGGCAACCATGGACTGTGCCGAGTGCTATCCCAAATGTACGAAGTCTCACCAGAGCATCTGTTGCCGCACATCCATCTGCTTGTCTCAATGCTGCCGCGCTGTGAGCTCGAAGATCGACTCGCATTGCTACAATTATTCGCGTTGGTTGCTCACAATTCGCCAAATGCATTGGAGGCAAGTGTCTCCCAGTTGACCGATCACTTGACCACGTCATCCGAAGACGCCAAGGCCACAATGGAGGTGCTCCTAAAAATAGCCGAACAAAGGCCACATCTAGTAGTGAAAGAGTTTGACAAGATAAGAAGTGGTGCCACTGCGACGCCCAGTTTGATCCCGTTGGCAGCGCAAATTCTCTCCAAAGCGGGTAAGGTGTCGGAGGAAAAGAGCCAAGTGGCATTAAATTTTGTACTTGAACACTTTGGTGCATCTGATCGTTCCGCACAAACCACCCTGTGGCATGAAGTGCAGCTGCTCTGCTCGACATATCCGAATTTGTTCGACGACAAAGTATTGGCTTGCGTTCGTCAGAAGAATAACATTAGTCAAGAGACTCTAAATACCGAAGAGATGTCAGCCCCAGTAAAAGAAGTCAGCAAGACATCGGGTGGTGTGACCATAGTGAAACTGAATGCTCCAATACCAGCCGCCACAACTCATCCCAAAGCTGCAGCCAACACGCCCGCTTCTATTACAACGTCTGGAGGACACGTAGTGACAATTCATACATCCAGCACAACTCCACCAGCTCCATTTACGCCGGCTCCAGTGCCTCCACCTGCTGCAGTACCAACTCCGCCACACACTGGATACACACGACGTGCCAAATTGGGTGACTCTCGCAGTACAGGACGTCTCCATTCAGCTGGCAATACTCACCGCAGCATGACACGCCTAAATATTGCTCCCGGTGGATCTGTTGGTGGCTTGCATTCTCGCCTTAGCTCATCACAGCAAATTAATCAACAGAATGGCGGTGACTCCAGTGGTAATCTGTCACCACCAACAGTCGGTGTTACACCAGTACCGCCGCTCAGCAGCAATGTGATTATAACTGGTCAGAATAAGTGGGGGCTGCCAGCCACAAAGATTACAAGTGGCGGCGTTACAGTGACAACATCACCGCCACCACCACGAATTCGGCCACACTCACAAGGGCCAGCCACATTAATGGGCTCTACTGGAGCTTTGGTCGGCAAGTTGAGTGCCGGCTCTGCTCTGAATCAGTCAACTGGGTCGATTGGAGTGAACAATTGTGGCGTCATATCTGTCCATCACGCAACGCCAGCTGTTATGACGTTGCCAATAAATACATCACCGCCGCCTCCGCCACCACCATCGTCGGTCAACAATGAAATAGTTGTGGTTACATCCAGACAGCGTCATGATAATACCAGCGTCACTCTGCTGAATCAAGCTAATCACTCGGCCATTGTCAATCAGCGTATGAGCACATTCGAGCCATATCAGATTATGAGGGATACTGTCCAGCAGTTTTGTGAGAAACATTTTGCCTCGATTAAGGCGTACATGGACAAAGTGTCCCAGCGTCTACCTCCACCCACCAGATGCGGTATTGAGGAACGTCGTACCAAGAAAGTGGCCAAATTGCATTTTGCCTGTCAAATTCGCGGTCCCCACTGTTTGTACGCGAAGACGTGCTTTACGATGCGTACGCGAAATCCTAAGACATGGATCCATCTTATGTTCCTGGACTTTCAGGTGCGCAACTACGTAAAGGAGAACTGCGCGCTCAGCACTCGTGAGCCAGGCATCAGCAATCTAAAGAACATTTGGAACATTCTCAAGTGTGAGAATCGCAGTTTTACGGAGTTGGTCACTTCGAATTTTCCCTCGCTCAAAGAGCAAGACGCACTTGTTAACGAGCTGCGACAGGAGGGATTTTTGGATGTGTTCGAAGTGAGTCGTACGGCTGATCAAAGTACTCCGAATATCAACGAACTGGAATACCAATGGGGCTGTTTCTTGTGCAATCATCCAGAGAAGGCGGTTGGTTTCCTGCATGGCAATAATCAGCCGATGATCGAGGGACAGTTGAAGGAGAAGAAGGGCAAGTGGCGACTGTTTCGGCGATGGCGAACTCGATATTTTACATTGTCGGGCGCACATTTGTCGTGCAAGGGCTCCAGCGGTGGCGAGAGTATCGATGTGAATCAAATTCGATCGGTGAAGGTGTCTCGTGGTGCGCGCAACATTCCTAAGGCGTTTGAGATTTTCACTGGTGATCAAACGTTGATATTGAAGCCTAAGGATGGCAAGAATGCCGAGGAATGGGTGCAGTGTTTGAGCATTGTGGTGGCTCACTCCCAAGCCAGGGATGATCCAACGGCGAAAACAAATAGTTTACCAGCTCGCGGTTTGGGCAACAGCCGCACCGCTTTTTAGAGTTCATCTAGGAGCAGGGATTATGTACTTGCGTTACGTGGCCTTACAAGTGGTACTCATTATTTAATAGACATTTAAGATAAATTCCTGCAGCTATTGATAGAATACACGCTTTTTGGTTTTAAGATTTATTGACTTTTTAAATTGTTAGTAAGGAAATTGTTATATTGTGACTTAAAGAGATGTACTTAAACTATCTATTTTGTATGTACTTTATGCGAAAATCATTTAACTGTAAATTATATTTGAGAAATAAGCAGAAATTGTTTTCAAGTATACACACTGCCTTTCGATATATTTGATAATTTATTTTACTTAAATAAAACAGTTATTTAAAAGAATACTTTCTACTTTTACTTTAATAATAATTCATTTGTTGTGTCAAGTGTGGTAGCTAGATCTTAAAATGTCTAACAAATCCATTATTCGCCGGCAGAAAAGTCCAATAGACCATCTGGCTTCTCAGTCCACAATTTGAAAACTTTTTCTTTGACAAGATTCCAAGTGCCTGTGTACCGTTTTGAAAGACATTTTGCATCCTTATAAGTCAAGTCCTTGAAATTTTCCAGCTTCACACCAGGACAACTTTTTAAAACCTCCATAAATTGTTTAAAAAGCTCAGCCTTACTGATTTGCAAACATCCAATATTTGTCGACTGCTTTTTCTTAGTAACTCCTTGTCGGCGTCCAGCCACAGCAACTTCATATTGCCTAAAAAAAAAATATTGTAAAATAGGCGAAAAATAGTTAAAAAACAAAAAAAAAATACTTTTCATCTACTTTGCACCAAACTACGCTGTTGGGAGACGGCTTAAGCTCCTTATCATGGGCATAATCAAAACGCTTCTCACATTGTCGCACAACTGGCTTGCCCATCTTAAACGGTGAAGGAATTGTCACGTCGTCCCATCGCTTCCAAATCGCTCGCTCATACGCTTCAATCGTTCCTGCTCCACAGAAAGTCACACTTTCTAAGTAAATCGGCTGCACCAACAGGTAATCAAGCAAAGCGCCTTGAATTCCCATCACATTCCATCTAGCTAGTTTGTCACTGCAAGACATGGACAGAGTTTTAACTCCACGTCCTGGTTTTGTGCGAACCTCACCCTTAACTGGAGCCATTCTGTCGCAAAACAAACTGGATAATATTTTGGCGCCAGTTGTGTGTTCTGGCGATTTGCTTGGCTCAGACAATGCCTTGCCGTAGTTGTCATTTAGATCTGCTGCAAGTTTGGCCTTTTTGGCAAATGGCATGTATTGATCCTCTTCATAGGGCCTGCTGATTAGGGAGTAATTTAATGTTGGATCAGTGCTTTGACTTGTGAATGCATCAAACATGGCCATGGGAATGTGTGTGCGAGGACGTTCTGGCTTAAACGCTTCAGGAATCTCGTCAGAAGATGATGAATTTGTGTCAAATAAAGGTTCTGGTTTAAATTCGCCGAAAATACTGGCATCGCCACAAGGTGGATGCGTAGTAAACATGTGGAAACTCTTGCTGGGATTGATGTCAAAGTTATCAGCGTTCAATGAAATCACATCGGACTTCTCGACGTTTTTCATTTCGTGAAGTATGTACCGCATGAAGCCTCTTCTAGCCATTACCTCGGCGTGGCTATCATTTAGAATGTTTCCGTTAGGACTTAGTGTATCAAATCCAATACATTTAGTTCCAGTTCCAAGTGCCACCACTTCCAGCAGATGAGTTGTGGAATCATATTGAAGGATGGCCGACATAACTGTCCACTCTTCATTTGGAAGTGGCCGGGAAGATCTGGGTATTTCGCGAAATTTTTTGAAGCTGGCTGCCGTAATTTCTTCAGGACTAGGATTTTCTGTAGCTCGCATTTTTCACTTATTCACTTTGCTTCTATTTTCATTAATAACGATAAGTTTTATTAAATGACAAGTTATATTTGTTTTACTTTGTTGCAACGAAAATTACGATTCTTGTATACGTCTGCTGCGAGAAAAATCAATAATATGCTGCGCGGACCTCAATCTCAAATATAAATAAATCGGCTGTTTGGCGCACGCTCGGAGGAAAGTGTCAGACGATAATTTATAGGTTATGATAGGAATCTTGGTGCATTGTCAAATTCTGAAAAAGTGGCGCAAGATTTAAATTTCGTTTCAACTTTTAAAATTTTATTAAATTATGAATTAAGTGGAATAAAATTGTGATTTAAAATTACATAAATAATTCTAAGACTAGATGAAGTGATTATGTGGTATAATTCTACAGTCGAAGTGCAGTAACTCATTCAATAAGGTCTCATCCCAATGTCAATCTTAATACTGAAACAACACATCTACAATTTAAGTGTAAAATTTAACTAAAGGAAATGTACAATTTCTATTAAAAAGCTTTTAGAGAACAATTTTGTGCACAATTTGTGTAACTACAAACAAACTAAATCACGACATTTTAAATTAGACGAGAAATGGCAATCGTAACTATGGCGGTGGCGCTTTGGTGTCTGTCGTCGCCTCTTTCTCCGGTTCGCATGGATAGGTGTTGGGGAATCCTAAAAAGTAGTCAGCAATGCGTCCAGCCTCACGCAGTCCACTCAGGAAAGCGCCGTGCACCGTCGCCGGGTAATTGCGAATGGTGTGCTCTCCAGCAAAGAACAGACGTGGCATCTCCTTGACGTCCTTCTTTTTTGGATTGGCCGGTGTGACAGGTGCCGCCAACAAATCATAGTCACTGCCCGACGAACCTACCGAAACGAAACTGTACGAACCGCGTGCCCACGGATCGGCTCGCCAACGAGTGACAACCGTCTCCTTGGGCTGTGGCACTGCATGATTCCCGTAGATACCCTTCAGCACAGCAATGCAGCGACCGACAATCACATCGTCAGACACATTCTCCATAATTGCAGCCGACTGACCGGCGACTAGGGCCAACAACACTGGCGAATGGTAAATGCTCCAAAACAGAAACAGTTCACCACGGCTGGCGGTGGTGCTGCCGACATGGCCAAACAAATTATTTTTCGGATTCCAGAAGATTCGATCGAAACACAGCACAACCTTGTTGAGATTGCCGAATCCCAGTCGTTGAATGGCCTGCGTCTTCCATTCGGGCAGTGGTGGGTCGAAGCGGACAGTGTTCATTTGATTCGTAGTCAGCGGAGAGACGGCTATTTTGAGGCATCCCAGCGTCAGTGTGCACAACACGAGATCAGCTTTGTACGTCATGGACGATTGGTTTGCCTTCAAGTTCTCGGCTGTCACTTCGACACCGCCGGGATAGTACTTGATTGTCTTGACCGCTGTGTTCACTCGAATGTCCAAATCTTCAGTGAGCGCAATCGGCACACATGAGTATCCGTTGCGAACAGTAGAATGACTTCCAATAAACTCAAAGTCATCATCCTGATCCCAGTGCTTCAGCGACAAAGTGTTAAGTGGCGTTGCATTGGCAAACTCCAGATTGGCAAAGTGCCAGTCCAGAATTTGACGCTCATTCGAGGACAGATACACATCACTTGGTGGGTTCGACTCCAGCTCCTTCAATTTCACCTCCGTCTCTTCACGTTGCTTCCGCAGCGACTTCACAAGTTTATACTTTTCAGCCCATTCTCGTACCGCCAGTCGAATGTCAAATTCATGGCGAATGTAGTTTTCATCATTGTCGGAAATCTTTTTCGGCTTGGTGTCCAGCAGCTTATTGTAATTACTCTTTATCGATAAGATGTCCTCATTTAAACTTGAAATCTGGCGCTCGATGTCGATAATGGTCTTCTGCATGGCGATGACATTGTGAAAGTGTTGCATTTGTTTTTCTTTCACATGCTTCTCCTGCAATTTAATTACCCACTCTAGCGCCTGACCCAAGGACACTGGTTTATTGCCGGCATAATTAAAGTCCAGCTGGTGACTTAAGTAGCTGGTGGATTCCAACAGTCGATTGAACTCTGCTTCGACCAGTTCATCTTTGTCCTTTGGTACAGGTTTTCCACCGGCTCCAAACAATGGACATGCTGTCTTTATGGGCGCCATCTCCATGCCAATTTGATCACTCAGAGTCGTTACGGGATTTCCCCATATACCAGTCACAACCATTGCCCCCAAATCAGCAATGTAGTTGTTTTTACGGAATGTCGCTATTCGCCCGCCAACACGGTCGCGCGCCTCCAGTACAATCACATCCATACCAAACTGTTGGAGTTGCTGGGCGGCCGCCAATCCCGATATGCCTGCCCCAATCACAATCACTTTGGCTAGTTTCTTCGTTGGCAGTGGTTTTAAGCGTTTAAAAATTCCATAATTGATGAATCCATGGCGCTCAAGGAATGCATGAATTTCCCTGATCAGTGTTTTATCACAATCAAACGGTGGCTCCATCTTTTCGATGGCTGTCTCGACTATAAGCTGAGTCTTGATGTCTTCAATCCACATTTTTAGCAAACGA
Organism: Sylvicola fuscatus; assembly: GCA_026546915.1. Lineage (NCBI taxonomy): Eukaryota > Metazoa > Arthropoda > Insecta > Diptera > Anisopodidae > Sylvicola > Sylvicola fuscatus. Next base: position 11,970 of record JANSTS010002500.1, read on the forward strand.
TTGCGAATATTGAGGAACACCCTCTGTGTTATCACACCATTTTTGGCCATGTCTGGAAAACAGACGGCCTCAGCCGAGGTCATCTTGTCGACAGGCAGACGTGACTGAAATGCGGCGCCGTCGCAGCCCGACACAATGTCCTTAAATCGCGTCATATCGATTTCACGCTGCTCTGAAATGCGTGTTGGACTTTTCGAAGCTTCTCGTTTTATGTGGTTCCTTGGTGGACGAGCGTCTGGCGGCTTTTTGTCTGTCGGCAATTTTGGGGTGCTGTCCTCACTGCCTGGCTCAGTTTTGCCAATATCAAAGTACTCAACTTTTGTTTTTTTGCGGCGACTGATGCGGCGGCTCTCATCGCCAGGAGATTCTTTGTCGTTGACGCTGCCTGAAGGGCCACTTCCACCCACACTGCTGGAGACAGATGCACGAGTTTTGCTTACCATCACTTTGTTGGGTACGCCCGTCGGTGTATCATCTGGATCGGAGTCGTCACTTATCATTACAATATCGGTGCTCACCTCCATTGTAAGTTAATTTTTGTTTTTTTAATGGTATTTGATTTTCTCAGAAACTCTGAGGCTACTGAAAAAGGAACTTAACTTTTCGTTTTGTTTGTTTGGAAATAATTTTCATTACTTTTGTTGTATATATGGACGATGGTGTCTACTGTCTATGAAGATTGACAAGTAGGCTGTCGATTTGATATCTATCCTGCAGCCTGCTGGCCCGCCTGCAAATTGGAAACAATTAGGAAGCGAATTCATCTATGACATTTCGCTTACTTTTGTACTGTACCTAAATTTAGTTAAGCTAAATATGTTCAATTATAAATTTTTAATTTTTATAACTTCTAATTTTATTAACAACAATTTTTATTAAATAACATTATTATTTTTTTAAATAAATTAATTTCAAATGAAACAAACAAAATTTAAATAATAATTATTAGTTTTCAGTCAAACTCTAATATAGGCGAACTACATTTGGCAACACCAGCATTTGACAGTCTTGAAATTGTTCCCAACTTCAGGCAGCTTATACATCATCTTTAAAATTATCTATTCAAAACTGGTTAAGTTGACAGTTAAAGACGCAAACGGTTTTCCATCGCATTTTCCGAACAAAATAAATTAAAATTATTTATTTCTTAACAAGATGGACTTCTCACATAGAACACCACTAAAAGGACGTAAAGCAATCCATTCCAGTGTAGATTTGTGTACCCCACCCATGCAGGCGAGCCTTAGTCGTGAATTACAAAGTGTCCTTAATGAACGAAACTTGTTGACCGCCAAATCTAGACGTCAAGGTAAATTCACAGTAATTTTTCAAACCCTAATCACTTTTAATTCCCCATGTTTGTCTTTTGTAGTCTGCAGCATGCTGGAGAACATAAGTGAAGATGAACGCAACGAATTAGACAAACGCATGTCCATGCGACGTCAAGCTATTCAGGAAATTCTCACGTCTGAACGTTCATACATCCAGCAGTTGGAACTTCTCGTAACCTTTTTTGTCAATCCATTGAAAGATCAGAAAATAATCAACCAAGTTAGCCATAACGCATTGTTCGGTCAAATTGAAATGATTTACAATTTGAATCTTGAGCTGCTCAATGAATTAGAAACAGACTTGGATAATGTGGCAGTTGCTTTCCTCAAAATGGCTCCGTTCTTTAAATTGTATTCAGTTTATGCCTTTGACTACAGAAATGCGCTGCTTATCCTGCAAGATTTGACCAACAAAAACAGTGCCTTTAAAAACTTCCTCGTCAACACAGAGTCCCGACCGGAGGTGCAGCGAAAACTTCAGTCCCTGTTAATAGTTCCCATTCAAAGAGTGCCGCGCTATAGATTGCTGCTGCAGCAGGTTCTTCTTTACACAAGTCCATCAGATGCTGAATTCAAGTTATTACAGGAATCTGTAAAACAAGTGGAAAGCACAGTGTCTCATATTGATTCGTGCATTGAGGATCAGGAGATTACGCAGATTTTGCTAAATTTACAGAATTCATTAGTAAATCGGACCCCAAATATTGTCAAGCCAAGTTAGTATCTGGAAATTGCCAAGTTTTAATTTTTTTTTTAATTCTTTGTTTACTTCTAGGCCGCAAAGTAATCAAGGAAGGAATTTTGATGAAAATGTCCAGCAATGGCACCAAATTGAAGCGTTACTGCATTCTCATGTCTGACTTGTTTATGTACTGCAAAGTAATTAAGGATCGCACCAAGCACACACTTGTCGAAAACTCTCTTCAATGCTGTTGCATTTTCCCGCTCAAGAAATGCAAAGTGTCTGAGTTGTTCCCTGGAAATTTCAAGATCACTTGTCAGGGTGATGGAGCAATTTTTTGTACCGACGACTTACATGCTGGCCAGAGTTGGGTGGCGTCGGTTAAGGAAACAATTGAGCTGCATATTCAGTGCAGGAAGACACTGCGGAAGGAGAGTAGCAAGAGGACGCCAATGCGTAAAAAGGACATTAAAAACTTCGGAAATGAAGATATTTTGAGTCCCAAGAAATGCGTAAGTTTCTTCAGGATAGTGGTTTTGAAAATGTTAACATTTTTTAAATTGTATTTAGGATTATGAGTCAATCTTTCGCTTGGACACTTCAGACAACGAGAATAATCCTTCAAAGAGTCCGAAATGGTTAACTAGGCTACCATTAATAAAGAAGAGAAAAACAATTTCGACTGGTGGTCCGTCTGCTGTTACTAAAAAGCCTAAACTTGAGTCATCTTCAAATGGATTCGGCTTCAAAAATCTTTTGCGTTCCAAAAGGGCGCCATCCGAAGAGGATGTGGCCGATCCCACTTATGGGTTCGCCGATTATTCTGAACGACGAACGTTTGGGTTCACGGTGCAGAAAGCGGATGTAAAGATTGATGATGAGGTGCAAGACGTTTTATATCCACTGCGATCCAGCACTGGCAGCAATAAAAGCGCTTCATCCAAAAAGGCAGAGATTGCTAAAGAAATCAAGACTTCATCAAGCAAAAAACGTGTTCAATTTGACGAAAACAGTCCTAAGAAGTATCCGATCTACTACACAAAGCAAGAGCCGTACAAATTTCCAGTGTATCGCCTGGCCAGTGACGGAGAATCTCTTCGGCAGCGAATAGCCAAGTTCTTTCGCAGTTTGTTTTAATTTACTTTATTTATAAATACATTAAATTATTTTGTATTTGTTTTCAATAAATTTTTTATTCATCTTTACACTTAGCATTTTCCCTAAGTTGCATTACATGCTCCATAAAACCAGCCACACGCATCGGATCCACGTCATTTTGCCACTGACCGTCAACTTTAAGATGTGATCCAATAATTATTCCATTAGATCGGCCAAAGAATTTGGTCAAATTCGCCGCAGTTACACCCGATCCTATCAAGACGGGAGTTTTGTTCTTGCCATACACGGATTTCAAGTCATCTAAATCAGCAGCCTGCCCAGTAGCCTTTCCCGTCAGTACAACGCCATCTGTTAAAAAAAACTCGGCTGCATGGATTGTTTCCAACAGTGAGACATCATCAGTGATGGCGTGTGAGCTGTGCTTCTTTTTGATATCAGTAAAAATCAAAACGTCACTGGCGTCAATTTGGCGACGATACCGCAAAAGGGCTCCAGCACAAGCGTCTGTAAATCCTTCATCGGCAACATGTGAAAACACGAATCCCTCCGCTCGAATGAACTGCAAATCTGCCGCTTTTGCTATGGCGATTGCTTGTTGATTGCCACATGCCAATACCTGGACACCACACGGCGTTGCTGTACCAGCGATTCGCTTGACTTCAAGAGACAATCGTGTCATGGAAGCGATTACTTCTGGACCGATGTTTTTATCTTGGATGTATGGAACGTCGTGCATATTTTCGATGATAATCGCATCCTGATAAAAAGTTTGATTACAAGTTTTTTAGATTATTAATTTTAAGAGCTTCTTACGATATTGTGCTTCTTGAAAAGCGAAGCTTCATGTTTGGCCTTGTCAATGCTTCGTTGGAAGTCATTATCATAAAGAGGTGTACCTGTGAAGGATGAAAGTTTATGCGATTTTTAATTTTACATTTTTGATAATTTTAATTACCTGGAAGGGCATTCACATGTACCACACCAATTATGGGACACAGTTTCTGCCTAAAAACATTGTTAAACTTCTGCATGACTTCTTCGTAAAATACTTTAATTATAACCTCAAAATTGTAAAAAAAAATTCGAAAAGTCATAACAAGACCGGCTGATAATTATGTCACCAATCTTAAACCTCCCACAAGTTCGCGTCTCGCATAAAACTTGTCCTTGAAAGAAATTATTTCAGTTTTCAAGTGTAAACAAATCAAAGATTTCTGCAAAAATCATTTTTAAAGTGTTAAAGTTTGTTAATTAGCAAAAAAAAAAAGTTTTTGATAATATATTTCCAATCTAATTCCCAAATTAAAAAGTAAATGTTAAAAAATCTGTAAAAGGTAAAAATAAAATTACATAAATTCATTCATTCACTTCGCTTTTAACAAATTATTATTTATTTAAATATTTTTTATCCTTTTTTAAATCGTTTTGTCAACTTTTTTTTTGTTCATTTTCATTTACAATTAATTTCTTTCACAATTAATAATTTTTATTTTTCATTCAAACACAATTATTTGTATACATAATTATAATTAATCAATTAGTTACATAATAGTTATTAAGTGTATCACTATAAAGATGTTTTGTTTCCACTTGTACAATCCATTTTTCATCGTTGGGGTCACTCTCAGTCAGAGCCACCATCTTATCATTTACCGCAATTAAGATATTCACTAGTTAAATGTTAATGCAAGATGTTGAGGGTGAGTTTTCAACACCCGAAAATATATTTCTTCGAGGGGTTGCTTCTAAGATTTGTCAGCTACACATTGAATATGTGCCTGTGTGTCTAGTGTGCGTGTGAGATATATAGAGAGAGTGAATTCTTTTATATTTTACTATTTTTTATAACAACGTTTTATTTTATTTTTTTTTTACAATATTTTAAACTGTGATTTAAGTTAAAAGTTGTACAACTTTTTTAAATTATTTATTTCTGTTTGTATTTACAATTTGAGTTAGAAATTTGCTAGTGTTTATTGAATCGGCTCACATGATTTGTTTTAAATGCAGCCTCGGGGATGACTATTGGATGGAAACACCCATTTGTGGGGTGGAAGTGATTTAGTGAAAATTATCTAGTTAATTGGTTCATTTTGTTTTACAAATAATTCATTCATGGATGGGAAGATGAACTACTAAGAGAGACGGAGATAGTGAGGTGGCTTTTTATGTTTTTTTTTTCTTCAAGTTGTTTTATCTTATTTACAGATTTTTTTTTTATGTTTTAAAATTGCATAAAAATGTAATTATTCATTTCAAATTCTAACAGTTACACTCGCTTGAGTTTTACCTTAAGGTTTACACTATCACTCTTAAAAACCTAATTATTAGTTATGTTTTTCCTTTTTTTTTGTGATTGAGGAAGAAAAACCTGAATCTTTTAATGATTTAGATTTTTTTTTTAGATTTTTTTAAGCGCTAATTTATCGTGTCAGTTTTAATTAAACAAAGAAATGATGCAGTTATATGTAAAGTGGGAGCTTGGCTTGACACTTGGCGGTAACACATATTTTTAGAGCAAACGTACATATCTTAATTCAACTTACTTCACTTACATTAAATCTTATTTATTCCTATAAAATTATTGATTTCCATTTACACATTTAATCAATTAGAATAAGTTGATTGCTTGTCTTGAAACATGTTTTTCTTACATTTCTAGGAAATTACATTGACCACCAAGTTTTTGTTTTTAACATCAAACAATTTCTTTCAATTTTTTGTTAGATAAAGATGTGCTCCTCTTTTTTGCAATTTTTTAATACAACTCTTGAAACCCGATAAAAGCTTCAATGTTTCGCTCAAAAGAACTTTTATGCAATTGAATTCTGAAACGTCTGCTTCATCGATTCTTTAAGTAAATAGAAAAAATGTAACTGACACGACTTAGAGCTTTTAAGTAAATAATTATTCAATACTAAAGCGGAGAGTCGGATAATTATGTGAAGAACAACAAAATGTTACATTAAGGTCGTAATTAAATGATAATTGAATCACTTTTCACGCAATTTTCTAAATTTATGTTTGTTTAATGAATTATATTTTGAACACATGGTGTTTGTTTAACAAAGAAAATTGATGCGTCGTTTAGAGTGGAATTGGCAATAGCTGGAATTAAGAGGATTTTGTGCTTTCAAAACAAATTTATTTATTCATTATCAATTCTGTATAATGCGAATTTAAATGGTGAACATTTTTTAAGCTTTAATTATCACTTATCAGCCAAATCTAATTTTGTTTTTAAACTTATTTCATATTTTCTTTACCACCGCTTAAGTAAGAAAATAGAAATCGACTCGTTTTTTGCCTCGAAAAACACATTAAACATTTAATACGTGATTATTTATCAAATAAAACAAAAATTCCTCGCTCTAAAGCAACGCAGTCGATTTTACTTTTATAAATTCAACGAATGGCCGCCAATTTTCTGAGTGAACAGCTTAAATGACAACAACAAAAAAGGAAAGAATTTAAACCGCACTTTTATCCAATAAATAAGTGCTCTAATGAATCGAGAAGAAAAGGTTTACACCGACACGTTACAACAGACAAATGTTTTAGGATAATAATTAAAACCAATTTTTAAATAAAGTAATTGTGCTTATTACAAACATTAAACTCAGTACTGCTTGGATTCGATGAGTACGAAATTGAATATTAAGAATCGTTTGAAAAATATTATTTTCTTATTTGGTACTAATCGAAGCCAGTCAGAACCTTAAAACTATGTCCTTATCCTTAAATACGTGCCAACAATAAAATGTTGAAATTAACTCCTTTTTTTGTGTTTTTTACACCACAATCTCCAATCTCGTCAAATTATCTGCACTCTCTCTCTCCAAATCTTGTGAATTCATCCTCACCGACTGCACGCTGACAACTCTTGCTGCTTAACATTTGCGGTTGTTGTTAGCCCGGCTGATGGTCTTGCTATGCTGCTGGTCAGAGCGGCGTTTGGGGCCACTCTTGCTGCTCTGCACCTCACGCACTTTGTTGACGCGCTCAATCTCACTGCGACACATTGACCGCTTCTTCTGGTGGCTCTGTGAATTCATCAAAAAAAAAAAAACAAAGAAAAAAAAAACATTAAAAACCGCCCATCCATTGTTATTTCAGATTGCCACCACAAACCTTTTGCGCATTCTTGCGCAGCATTTCCTGTCTGGCAAAAATACTGTTCATGCGTTCAGCGTGGCGCACATTCCGGGAGATCTATAGATTCATGGCATAGAGAACAATTGTTATGTTAAAACGTATATGAAAACCAACAAAAGTCTGCGTTCAATTTACATTATGGTTTCGCTCCGACACGGAAATTGTGGCCGGCTCCAGATCCAGCACAACAATGTCGTCGTCGACTATTTGCGATGTATTGCGAATACTGTGGTAGACTGACATGCTGGGGTGCTCGATGAGGAGGTCCTCGAATGGCGAGTGCTCCATGTTTATTGGTCCCGTGGAGGTGAAACAGGGTGGCGGTGTCACGAACCACGACTCTTCCATGGTGGAGGGGTAAGTTGTGTTGACAGCATGCAACAGCACAGGTGTGTACAGGTTGCCAGCTTGGTCGACGAACTCGTCGTCCTCTTCATCGTCGCCAGCCTGGTGATCATCGAGCTTCTTCGATTTTCGGTAACCAGATGATGAAGTTGGGGCTCGTTTTATCTCGACGAAGGGTAACTCCTCTTCGGAATCGGTTCGGGGAAGACTTCCTTCTTCGTCTGAATCAAAATTATTTAAATACATTTATAAATATACGCAATTCTTGAAGACATTAAATTCGAACTAAGACCCAAATTTACCTTCTTTCTCACGTTCAACCAACAGCCAATCGTCGTCTTCGTCACACGCTGTTGTTCTCAAGTCCAAAGTTTCAAAAACGTCCGCACTTGAAGGGCTGGCGTCTTGCTCTTTCACCTCTTTCAGATTACTATTTGGATTATTATTACTAGTGTTGCTTCGATTCGATGAGTTTCCAAGTAAATAAGAGGCCAACGAATTGAACATTATACAGACGGAGTACCGCTTTACCTAAACTGCTTGTTCCTTATGCGCGTATTGGTGGTTCTTACAATTTTCTTAGAGTTTACGTTAAACTTTCTTTGGTATATTTATGTTTCTTCTCGCACGATGTTTCGTATTTCTCCGTTATTAGATTGGTTTTTGAGATCAACAAATGTTTTCGCTTTGTTTTCTTGATTTCTTTCTATATTTTCAGTCTTTAATTACGTTATCTCTCTTGAAATTCTCTTGTTAAATACGTTGTCCTTCCGTTATATATAGTTACTTGCTTGTGTCGCTTTATGTATCTAATGTAATATGCTGGAGACGCGTGAAGTACAGGTGATTAGTTCAACTGATGTAAAATTTTTATCGAAATAGTAATGTTTCTCTTTTTGTTTATACGTGTAGTTTTAACAGCCGTCAATCAGGTTCCTGAAACAATAAGATGGTAAACGTTTGTTAGAAATATATTTATACGGGCACATGGCAATTTGCATTGAAAATTCAATTTAAATGTAATTTACTTTCTTTATATGGTCTTGGAAAATGTATAGAAATTGCAACAAATTTCAGTGCAAAACGTAATCAAGACGCTACAATACACGTACGTTTTCTCGTGCGCCTTTTTTGCACAAAGTCATTTGAAGAAGAGAGAGTCCATTTATTGCAGCTTTACATAAAGACTTAAGAATACCTAAATTAGCTGTTCGAGTTCGTGAGCTGTTACATTGATCATAACAATTACGGTGATGCGATGGGCTAAATTACATGGGCAACGTAAAGACAAACAATGAGGCAATGGAGCTGAAGACGTTTCATTTATTTACATTGTATGGGATTTCAATTATAAGTAAAATGAAGTCGAAAAGTGCTTTCGTAATAATCGGATGGCCGAAACTTAAATTCAAATACTTGATGGGTTCATAGCCCTCTCTGGGAGATAACTTTCCAGTTGTAAGACCCAAATTCAAGCTCACTTCAACTACTTGAATATGCGACAAGGTGATTGCACTTTGTTTAAAGTTTGAGCTAATTTTGCTGAAATGGTCGCCAACTAATTAGCAAACAATCAGCACGACTCACGTCAACTTTCTTGATGTGCAATGAGAGTCATTCCAAAACAGCTGACAGACATATGACTTTTGAATGATTGATATGCTGATGAATAATCGTTAAGTTATCAAAATATGTTATTATCAAATAAAAAACACATTTTTATCATTTAATTTGCAACCAGCAAATGTTCATTAATAAAATTTACACAAATTTATAATTAAAAACATTTGTCAGTCGTTTTTCTTTCAACGTCCATTGGTGCGTTAAAAATTACAAATTAAAACAGTTTATTGTTTCTAATACTGATAAAATCATTTTTTTAAAACAATATTAATTGTTTTTTTTACTATTTAAAAGATTACAATCTTATGTAATACATCACAGATGTGGCCTTGTGAGCCACCCACAGTCATTAAGCCAACATGCCAATTGTCATTGAAATTAACAAGTTCAATGTTATTTAAGTGATATTTTTAAATGAATATCTAGAAAAGAAATCTTTAAGTTACGTCAAAGTGAGTTGTGACATCATCGAACTTGAAAATTTGCACATATTTTTAGTTTTTTAATCAATATTTTTATTTCTGTGTGGATATCTGAAGAAATCCATTTTTAGTCAGCCACTTTAAGTCTTCAATACTATTTGACATGTGAATGCGAAATAAGTGAATTATTTTCTTAATATAGAAATGCTGAATTAATTGGATTACACTTTATACCTTCCTTTCACAAATCAACAACATTGGAACATTGGAAAAGCACATAAATTCAGTGTAACATTTACAAAGGTATAAAGAAAATCACAAAAGAAAAGCGCAAAATTCTAGCTAGCATTTAGTTTATATACTGACATTTAATTAATTTTATTCTAACAATCAAATATTAACGTCAAAGTGAGTGGAAAATGGAACGAAAACTCATTCCCAACATTTTCTTTGAAGCACATTTTTACAACAAAAAGTTTCCAGGAACTCGAGCGCGCATAGAACGACATTTATGTGCACATATGCATTACCTGCAATACGTTTAATTAATTATTTTCTAATTATTCAACAACGAATATGGTCTGCAATTAAAAATTGTAGAGCATTTACGTCATTCCTGCACATAAATGATTTAATATAAGCATAAAACTACGCCGAATGCAGTTGATTGCAAAATTATTCAATTCAGCAATGATTTGCAATTTGGTGTGCGGGCAATTTCGTTGGTGTGCCAAAAACTATGTTCAGGAAGACGACATTTTATGTGCAACAATTCAATTCAAGGTTTACCTATTGATTTGCAAACAGCCGACAAGAAATAAATGAAAAATGATTAAACTGAAGTGCAATTAACGTGCATTGCACCGCATATCATCACGAGTCAATCACGAAGCAAAAGTGCACTTGTTCTCGGTCTGACCACCAGCCCAGCGCATGCAATGACTGCGTCGTTTCCCAGCCATGCACTTTAAACGACAGTCGCTGGCTAGTTGCCTTGTTATTGTTTAAATGAACATCATCCAGATGCACATAATTTGTGCAATCATTACAACTAATTGCAGTCGTTAACAAGCATAAAATTTCTGACACACATTCCGCCGAAGAGATAATAAAGTATTCGGAATAAATGGAAAAAATTTACGAGTTAATCACGAAATTAAGCAAAAAAAAAAAAACAAAAAACAAAAACAAAACAGATGCCACTTCGAAGCTGTGGGTGAATTTGGCATTAGCATTCCACCCACCATTTGCACGTATCTGAACCGCGCACGGCTGCATCATAACAGCCCGATTCAATCACATAACCTTGGGCAGCTGAATAAATATCATGCAAACATATCGTGGAATAAATGCACGGCTGAATATTCCGCATAGGCGAAAGTGACAAAGTGACTTAGATGTGTGGATTTTGTAATATATCGCACTAAGTTCTAGCGTCAAACGCATTCTTTGTCTAACTGCGAATATTAATATTCCTCCAACAGCGTCATTTCGGAATAGTTGCATGGAGAATGGGAACATTTAATTGTGTTGGGATCTCTTTGTCTGGCGCGTGAAAAAAGCTCAGCGATCCGCATCAGCACAAAAGCGCCGAGCGGGCTGATAGACGGCGGCCACTTCAATGTAGGTCAGTCGCAAGTCGCAATTAGAGGCGCATATGAATATTTAATTGTCATGTTAATAACGAGCATGCAGTCATCAAGTGTGATCCGACCATTGAATTGATCATATGTTAGATTTTGTGTGCGCGAAAGGGACGCGGTTCATTTTCACGTGACTAACTGTTTTTCATGCATTTTTTTTTTTGTATAAAGTATGAAGTATGGTAGGACGGCCAACATGTGACGGACTCAATTGTCATATGCAGCGAAACGGTTTAATGTAAACAAAGAAAGCGCATAACTGGCCGAGTGCTCGCGAATTCAGTTCCACTTATTATGTTTATGCACATTTGTTAGTAACGGAAATGCGCACGTATTCATTGTTTGAACACATTTATGATTTATGCTGCTAGCAGCACATATGTTATTCAGAGGCTCAATATTTATTGTTCAATTAGATGGTAAAAATCACGTCTTATTTGTCCTTGAAATTTATAGGTGCGAAAATTTATGTTCGATTTGTGAAGTATTGCATATAGAAAACTTTTGCCAAAAATA
>JANSTS010002511.1:15303-30091 GCA_026546915.1 Sylvicola fuscatus
ATTTACTAGCCATCACTTCCTCATAGAAAAGTCTTATCTTATTTGGCTACTTCACCATTTATGCGATGGTAGATGAAATTAACCACAATATTTTATATCGTTTGATGAATAGGTGGCGGCCCGTTTTTGTGAGGGAGGTCATCGCTGTTCACCGCCCAAAGAGTGCTGTGCCCAGGGCTGCTGCTACTTGTATGCACCACCAAGTGCGCCACGTTCACCACCACCAGCCACTGATCATGTGCTCAATTTGTTTTTTATCAATCACTGGTACTTCTGGTAGGCTGAATTCCCAAAATACCCACCTACTAAAAATTCTCCCCTCACCAATTTGCAATCGAAAGATTTAATCACATTTTAATTGAATACAAAATTTATAGGTGCGTTGTCCTTGCCATCATCCTTGCGATATTGTGCGCCTGCTCGTTGTGGCGAAAGCGGCGGCAATTGTGTGGATGGGGCGCACATGGACGCCATTCACAGTCAGAGGGTGATTCTGCGGGGTCGTGTTATGCGCCGCCACAGTACAGTCGATGCAGCTCGTTCCATCACGCCCCACCACCCTATACTGAGGTAATTTTCTTTACTTCTTATTAATATTTTATGCTATTAAACGATCCATATTCCAGGTGACTTCCAAACCCGACCTCTATCCACTCGTCTTTACCTGTAACGGTGACAATGGTAAAACTGGCGGCGGCGCTAGCTACCTCATGGTACAATATTTTCGAAATTACATAGTTCGACCGGTGGGTTCGCTCTCCGCCACCAGCACCGTGGACTCATTGAGCTCCAGCTTTATATGCAACGCAAATGAATCGAACACATTGGTGCCTCCGCCGTACTCCCGTGCAGCCAGTCCAGATCTTCCGCAATCACAGCAACATTCATCGCAGCAGCAGCAGCAGCAGCAGCAATCGCAATATCAACAGCAGCAACCGCACCACCAACAACAGCTGCAGCAGCCTAACTATTCGCATGGCTATAGTGCGATGTCAATAGGACGATCAGCCTCACAACAAGGCATCGATCACAGTGGTCGATGCGGTTCGGAGCCGACATCGCGTCTCAACAGTTACTATGAACACGGCATCAGCAACATGCGACTGTCGGAGAGCGTCAATTTCCAAAATATTGGCGGCCCCAACAGCTGCCCTGACAACGCCAGTCCTGTGATAATGTCACAAAGTGATCAACAATTTAGATATTTGAACAGCTGCAACAGCAGCAGCAATGAGCTGAATCCAACGAACAATCAAACTATAATTGCACATAATAATATTAATTCTAGTAATAAGAGTAATACAAGTGTCAGTAATAATAATTTAAATAGCAGTAATAACCATAAGAACAGCACAAATGCCGTGTACAATTCGTGCGGCTCCATCGGCGGCATTTCGATAACAATGCCAGCGACGACGGCCACCGACAGCGACTACCAGGATCTGGACGTGTTGCGTCGCAGCCTTGAGACGTGCTGTCAGATCCTGCAGCAACAGCAGCTGCCATCGGCTAGCTTCAATAGTGAAGACTCTCCAGTAAACATTGACGTGGCCAAAAGGTACGAAGGTATGCGCGGATTCGCCAACTCTAATACCGGTTCGGCTGTGTCGAGTCTCGCTAACATTGGCTCGCCAGGATCTCCGCCGCGAGCCACCTCACCCACTGGTGAGGTGAAGGAGCTGCTTGAGCAAATCCGGCAGCTGCAGAAGGATAATAGTTTTGATACATGCCAAAGTCAAGGCTCTGACGTGGAGCCCAAACAGCTGCTGCCAGCACCGCCTTCAAAGCGACCATCAACGTTGCAGAGCAAGAAGAAGTTCTTTAGTAAGCCCAGTAAGACCATGTACCTTCCGATTTCGAATTCCAGCCAAAAGACGGCGAGAAGTCCGGTGACGTCGGGCGGCATATTGGGCCGTGGACGTGGCCGACGCGGTTGGGTGTCACGTTCAGCGCCCACAACGCCCGGCTCTGCATTGCCTCCGAATCGAATGGGCGACGACAGTCCATTGCTGAATGAACACGATGAGGAGGGCGAAACAAATGCGTAGTTAATGCGAACACATTAATTATAGGTTTCTATACGATGCGGAATTTATCGACTTTACTGACACTCGGCGATATACTTAAAAACTTATATATATATTTAGTACATAACATCCAGATAAATTTATGAAAATTGTAATTTAATTGCTTAGTGTAAATGTTTGAAAAGAATTACATAAATTGATATTAAAATAAAACCTAAAACTGAATTCGTTGACGTTGATGCCATTTTATGTAAACGTATGAGCATGCTAACGTTAGTAGGTGGTAATAATGTTTTGAGAGTTACAATAGGTTATGTATGAGCAGCAACAGCCGCAGCTATAGCCGCGCTTTTTCGGGGAAAAAATTTAATTGCGAGACGAATTGCTGCTGATTTTCTGGGCCGATTGACTGACTGGCGATTGCGTCTTTGATTTCCATCAATTGCAAACCAATTTAAGAAATGATACTCCACTTGTGTTAAAATACCAAAATTCAATATTAAATGTGTATAACCTTTTTAATTTAATTCCTTTTGCTACCTTTATCAAAACCATTAGTTTAACACATCTAAATTCTTAAAAATACAGATTATGTGTTTGTCTCTTATATAAAAAAATGAAGAAATAAAGCAATGAACATTATAATTATTCGTCCCCTTTTAATTAAATGAATGTCCTTAGAAATGCTTCTTCAACTACACTCTTTCATACAAACTCTTCAAAATCTTATGTTATCTATGATCTATATCTATGATCACAATATATATTTAATGAGTGCGGCTTGATGTTGATAAAACTCTCATCAATGATATTTTGTACCATTTAAAGTATCCCATTTTCATATCAGTATAATTCCAAAAACAACTGCATTTATTATATAATATTCTAGAATATTTTACGAAAAACTGCAGATTTAAGTTAATGTATAACCCTTCCAAACGTAAGTTCCGTTCATTTATTTGTTATTTATTAGCATCTACCGAATTTTAAACATCCTTAGAGTTTATTAATCGAATTTTTATTTGTGAAAAAGCACGCACAAAAACATTAAGATGCATAATTTACATTATACGTTGTCCATTTTTGTTTGTCATTAATAAGTTACTATAACAACAATTACCATTCATTATTTTCCGAATAATATATTCACCAAAGATCCAATTTCATAAAAGTTTTCTATTTAATTAAGTATATTAGTTAATTTATATTGGTAAGTAGCTATCATAATTTACAAACATTCGTTTGGGCAGCTTATGAGTAATTTTTGAAGGCAGAATTATAACTGTCAATAACTTAAATTTAAACAGCGGTCTTCCCGACCATGTCCTATGATATTCCCATGTACTAAATTTAATTAAAGCAATAAAGCATTCCCATTGCTTCTACCGTCACATGCTAACTTATAGTTTTAGGACACAATGGATTATTATAATGGCTTGGCAATTAATACAAACTTTTTTAATACCATAAATATTAACATGAATACCCTTTTAAATATCCTATAATATATAAACGATTATGAAACCGTATTACGATTATAATGAACAAGCTCTATTTCAGTTGTGTAAACAACCCTTAAAACAGCACGAAAAATCATTATTTGAATCATTACATAGAGCTAATTAATTAGGTTTATCAGCAACATTTGATGATCTAAAATATAATATAAGAATGATTATGCATGCCAAATAAGTAACCTCGACCCTTCAAGTATTCATGTTGATGTTTATCTCGATTCTTGATAACGTGTCTTAAATTTCGGATATATTTTTGGAGGTGTCAAGCATTATTGGAGTACATAGATGACATTTTAAAGTTGTGATAAGCAGAGGCAATTCAATTTCGCTAGGCCTATAAGAACGCTCAGCTGAAGATGTTTGTGTTTGCAATTTATCAATTTATAATGATGAAAAACAATATTGTGCTAAATCAATTTTATTCAACATCTGAATTAATTTGATTGTAACGAGCAAATATAATTTTATCTCAGCAAATATTTTCATAAAATTCTATTCAATATTTCGTTTCACATTTGTTATTTGCGAGCAATAAGTCAACATAAAATCAGCATAAATGTAATTTAATGAATTCTAGATAAACGAATATTTGCTGATAAAAAATGAACATTGCCTTTTGATAACATCATATCTCAAAGCTCAATATGATATATTAATGGTGTTAAGATAATCGCAAAATTAGTTCCAAAATGAATTTGATAAGACTACTGAAATTGTTTACAGTGAAAGTAACTGTTTTATGCCAGACAGATTATGGTAAAGATTTCGATTTCTTCGATTTAAAAAATGTACATACATACATATGTATATTCGTTTTGAAAACATTTTTTGTCAGGTAAACGAGTTTGGTTTGAGTGACTACTGATAATTGAGTCAATGTTGACAAGTAAAAATGTTTAAAAAAAATTATAAGATATACGTGTTAGATTTTCCAATCACTAGATAATATTGTTCTTAAAGATTGTAGAAGACGACGAAACAAAACAATGCTGACCAATAAAGACAACTTATGTGGATAAAGAACTGTTTAAAGACGAAATATGCATCATTACCATATATTTTATTAGTTGAAGGTTGATGCATCATCTATCTAAGTTTAGGAAGGCATTAAGAAAATATAAATATCATATGAATAGTTAAGAATTGAAATTAATCTGTCAATTAAGTAATGATATGTTTATTGATGCAAAAACAAAAACTTCAAAATACAATACCTACATACAATAAAATAACTGTTAAAAAATATACACTAACTGTTTATAAAATATCCTAAATCAAAAATGATCGAGTAGTAACAAATGTTTACAAATCACATTACGTTACTCACTGCCAATACATCATTGTCTTTCGTCAACTTAAAGATTATTCGATTAGCATTATCGTAATGAGGATACATAGTCTCTTTCACCAATTTCATCCATTCACTTAGCTTAGGCCGATTTTTACAGGGATCATGTCCGGCGATAACTAAAACGCAAAAAAAATTATTATTTAAAAACAAATATTTTTAAAAATGTTTCATGACTTACCAGTTTGTTCCACCTCAGTAATGGCGAGCAAATCAGCGATTGTAATTTTATTGGCGACTAAGTACTTTGATGGCTGCAACCAGTTTTGTTCAATTTGATCCAATGCCTCGTTTACACTATGGACGGCTTCCTCAACGCGGTTCTGATCTGGTTTATCTCCGGTAACTAGTGGAACCCATTTTGTGCGGAACAGCGACGAACCAGCAAGGCGCATGTTCAAATGTTGCCACTCTAGATACTCGTCGATGCGCGCCTGCGATTTGCTTTCTTTGGGATACCAATGTTCCGGAACGAGTTTCTCACGTGCAAGATATCGAAGAATGGCAACACTCTCAGATAGCTTGAATCCTTGGTCGTCGATGCAGGGAACCTTTTGGAAGCGATTCACTTTCTTGAATTCTGGCTTCAAGTGTTCGCCTATTAAACATTTAAAATAACAAATTTATTATTACATATTGAAACAACGAAATACTTATACGACAAAAAAAAAAAAACAGTTGTTAGATTGAATTAAAATTTGTTATTACATTTACTCCACTGAAGGCAACCAATTAACAACGAGTTAAGGGTATTAATCATTTGCGTCACTACTATTGATACAATAATTTAATAATCGCCAATCGATCGTGTATGCAATTACTGTTTTATTACCAGCACCAACCAAAGAATCGACAAAGTCACTGATATGTCTAATTGAAGTATCACAAAAATCACAATATTTGAAGAAATTTGATCATAAACTAATAAGGCTTCATGACACAACAGTTTAACACATTCAAATCACATGTTAAGAGTACCAAACAACATGGCAGATAACGTGAGCTTCTCAGAAATATTCTGACCGGCACAATTTGCGGCATGTTCCTAATTAATTCAAAACGACAATTTTAATGCAAATACTTACAAGTTGAGTTCAGCTATATAAAATCATTTTAGCAATGGATTCAGATATATTTTTCAAAATTAAAGTAAAAAGCTCTGATGCGTATTTGTATTTAAAAATTTGCTATAAAATTATGTTTATCATACGCAACGTATTTCAATTCTGAGACCTTGTACAATGCACATGCCGTTCACATCGCCATTATATTTTCTCCTTTGAATGCACAATGCACATTGCAGTAAAGACTGCACTTTAGTTAGCAGTCACGCATGAAGCAACAAATTATTGCAATGTTTGCCACAAAATGGGAACTGTTGGAACAGCGTTAAAAGAAAATACTATTTAAAAAATGCATGGTAAAAATAAAAACCTGTTACTCTTTAAATAGTTATTATTGAAAAAATGTCTGTTATCTTTGCTTGTCATACGAGTATGTTAAAAAAGTATTGTAGATGCTAATAATAAATAACAGTTTTGTGCTATTAAATTATCAATTGGCAGCTGCAATAATCGTGCGAACAGACGTTTAAGTAAATGAAACTAAATACGTATGTTTGAATTTGATATTATTTACAAACTGCAAAACGATTGCACCATCTTGTAATTGCAACACAAGAAAGACACATGAAGAATTGAGGAGAGTATTTATAAAAATATTGATGTAGAGGTGTGGTATTAATGCGACATGCGTGTTGCCATTAAGTTCTGGTGCTATTAAAAGAACGTTTTTTATTAAACAGCTCGATAGAATATTCACGAAGATGTAGACTAAACCAATTGAAAATATATAAATAGGAATTGGGCAAAAAATACATTTTTATGGAAACTTTGCCAACAAATTAATTTTAACTGCGTACTTAGTACAGTTATTTTCGGATAACAATAAGAGCATAGATATGAAAACAATATTTATAATACTCGAACGTCACTCAAATATTTATTATTATATTATTGCGTGCTTTTAATTTACATTAAAATTAAAACAATCAAATTTGGCTTGATGGAAAATTCAGTCAATACTTTTATTGAATTCAATTGTTTCACTCAATATTATTGAAAAAAAAACTCTCAATATTTAATATAAAATGTTAAATTCAAGCTTAATATGCTTATTATCTTTGTGAATGTTTTAATGAGTACTCTGTTATCAATTCTAATGTTGTGTCTTAAAAATAAAAGTCACGTCGCAGCTTTTTTTGAAAATGTTAAGAAAAGTAGTTAGTGCAATAACTGAAAGATTTGTTGTTGCTAAAACTGGTCGTTTCGCCATTGACCTTGTATTTGCTTGACCTCACTTTTGCAGTGCAAAAATTCATAAAAATGCTTCCTTTATACAATATTCAAATTAGCTTTTTCTTTCCTTTTTTAATGCTATTGTAATACTTGCGGCGACATATACTCGTTTCTTTTTAAAAATAATATTTAATTTTTTTTTATTAACTAGTATTTATAAATGCTTTCTAGATTATATACCTTTTCGTAGAGCAACTGGTATTGGCTCATAAGGAATTTTGTTCACTTCCAAGAACATAAATAAAGCCCTTGATGGCTGCGACAGCAAATCGAAATAAAATTTGATTGGCTTGGCCATTTTCGGATTTAGTTTTCTCTAACTTATGGATCGAGTTCACAATAAAACAAAAAGTTTCACCAAAGTACACCAAAAAAGCCCTTGGACCTTTATTCCCAGCGCACACAAATACTCGAGATTGAGCAACGCAGCACCGTAGCAACGTTCACTTTACAAAACACCTCGCATGGAACTAAAGGCTAAACTTGCAATCGACTGCCTTGTCTTGCGTCTTGAGTAATCACAAGTCTGAAGCAGCACCAACACAATATTCACAGTTCAGGCACAAGTTCGCAACAAGTCTGCTTGGTGTAGTTGTTTCGCTGCCGAAGCCGGACTAACAACTAAAGTTACAATGAGACTTGGGACGTTGGGGCTTGGGACGTTGTTGGTAAACAATATAATATACAGAAATGCGTATGTACTCGTATCACGTATGTGATCGAATGTTCCAATGCGCTGCGACATTGAATTTGGTGTTAAAATGTGAATGAAGTCACTTGGCAGTGGACTTTAACCATTTGGAATTTACTTAGCTTTAAATCTGCGGCTGATATAAAGAGAAGATATTTGGGGAATACTAACACATGAAGTTATTGCATGAAAAGAGAAAGTGAAAAACACTATGAGGCGTGTGGTTGCTGCGCTTGATTTCCAACGACGCATTTTTCAGAAAATACATACATATGTAAAGTCGCGCCTTTGCAATTTGGCCAGCGGCGAAGCGGCCGGTCTTTCGCCTTCACATATGTGTGGACAATAACAAATGGACAATTTCGAATATAAACAACGCTAATGTTTCCGTAGAGGCACGCATATTAATGCGAATACAGGGCAGACCTCCCAATTAATGTCACCAACATAAATGCATAAGTATAACGCAATTAACTTATGACTTGAGTTGCTTACTATATGTTCAAATTGATGTGATTTTGCCATTTTCAATGCTTGATTGTGCGTGACGTTTTTGTTTATTATTTAATCAAGACGAATTCAGATTGTGGTGACTAAAAATATATTTTTTTCGTTGCCACGCAAATGTACTCACACGTTAAATTCTGAATGAATTCTTAATTGAATAAACGAGCGAATGTATCAAAAATTATTATGTCTTCAAGTTAGTATATTCAAAGATTGTTTGTTTGTGTTAGTTTAGGTGTTAATTTGTATACAAATTATTTTATTAAATTAAATTATGAGAATAAAAACCTTAAGAAAATTTATCTACAGCCTGTATTCCAGTTCAAATTCAACAGCGCGTGCATTTGGCGTATACTGATACAATATATACATATGTACACATGTTTAACATCTAAATGATGTCTGGCGTCATCTGTGCCGTGACTTTGCCTTTTCCAAATTACCTACACACTCACATAATGCTACCTAATATGTGAAAAATGTAATCAGCGACTTGATAGCGGTTGCTGTCCACAGACCATACAGTCGTGCGAATTCACATTACCTAGTTTTATATATAAATTGATTCTCGATAAATCAAATAATCGCGGATCGGCGAGAGTGCGACGTACAGCACGTAGGCTTGTATTATTCAATGCGTAGTTGTCTTTTAAGCTTCAATCCAAGCTAGTCTTAAAGTTTAATTGATACAACCTTATCGGATTGACTGAAATCGTTTAAGAATGGACGGCAATTATCCGCATTGCATATTTTTATTGTCGCTTAAATCTTTAGGTGTTGTGTCAAGTAAACCGTACAAAGCTTTATTGTTTGTGATCCGAAAAGCCCGGGAGATTTTCTTATCGGGTCACCTCTGTTAGGCATTTTTGACTATATTATTTAATCTATGAATGTCAACATCTTTAAACTCTAAACATATGCAAGCATTACATAATGCGTGGTAGTGACTTGTGTGTGTGTATTTTCACATTGCTTTTTACGATATTTTTGTTGATCGTTTGTATTCTTATATTATATTATATCTGCAAATAAATAGCCAGCACGCGCGCTAATTTCTGGAACCAGTGTTTTTTTTTTTTTGGTTCTTTTGTGAGTCAATTTTTTTGTTGTTTGTTATTAAATGCAGGCCAGTTTATTTTCGTCTTAATCACTCTTGGAAGGTGATTCGTTGATTGAGTCTTCGATAAATGTATCAAACGTTTGTTTGTTACTGATTAGAGTTGCATGGTATTTTTTATTTATTTAGTTTCTTTAAAATTAGTAAATTAGTTACAACAATCTCAATGTTAAATAATTACTATATTTAATTTCTTTTTTTTTTAGCTAACCATCAAAAGAATGCCTAGAATGTCCTTAGGCCATATTAAAAGCTGGAGTAAATTTAATTCTCCCATATGAACATTTAGTTTTACAAGTAAATTAAATTTGTTGCGGTCGCTGCATGATTCAAGACTGAACCCTGAGCTTTATGCGAATAATGGTCAATTAAAAAAAAATACTTACTATAAAAATACTTAAAATAACAATTTTAAAATATGTTACTTATTACTTGTAAAGCTCTGAAAAAATATTCGGTCATTCAATAAAAGCTGGAGGGAATTTGCCTTAAAGTTTACTAATAAGTAATGACACCAACCAAAATAGCATGGACACAATTGTTTATCCAATGCACATTAGTTATCCCAATTTTGTAAGTTCCAGTCTATTAAAATAATAATAAATCGTACTTTACCATTAAGAGAAAATAATATAATTATACTTCCACAAGAAATGTTAAATAAATAATTATAATAAACGAAAATGAATTCGCGGAAGAAGCTAAATCATTCATATTATTTCTATAAAAAACATTAATTGTATAGGAGCAAAATTTAATCAAGCCGATTTTGTATACTCCGGAGCAATTTGACGGAACATGGTCCGAACAAGCATAACTAATAGAAACTGTGATTATAAGTACACACATGACACAATCAAGTCTGTACTGTGAGTCTGCACTACCAAAGTGTGTCAAAAGCTATGATCGTACCGAGTCACAAAAGCTGGTCCCACAACAATAAAATCTAGAGTTGACAAATAAACAAATGCAGGCTAACACATTTTAAATATTTTCAGTTAATAATAGCATAGATAGTGTATACATAATTAAGGGAAAACTTAAAAACAACATGGTACTAGCATTAGGCGAAGCATGACATCGAAATAAAACAATATACGACTAGAAGCATAAAAACACATACATATGTATAACAAACGAAAATAATAAATAAACAACACACACAAGCAATGCCCTCGCATATGTGTACAGGAATTGCCGAAATGGTAGTGTAAATCATTTGCTAAAAATGTGGCACATGTTGATTCTCAAATCTCTAAGTTCACAGTTGATCACTCTAACGTCTTTAAGTTGGGTGTAACACTTTTCAAGAAAAAAAAAATTGCTTTCATATATTTATCGTTACTAACTTAATTCTATTTGAAAGTTTTACAAACATTTTTTTAGCTTTGTTTAATTTAGATTTCAAAGATTATTTATCGTGTTTCAAGTTTTCAAGAAGTGAAACAAAGAAGAAATAAAACTCGGTAAGCATAAAAAAAATGTTTTTTTTTGTTACAAATTATGTGACTACATTTCTGTGATGTTTCAAAAACTGACTGAGCTGCATTTTATACAATATTTGACTTTGAATTCGCTTCACGTGACTTTACCGATTGATAAACAAATATAGTGGCCAAATAATGTCAAAGTTCGGTGAGAGATGTGTTATTTACAAATCATGAAATCGGTTATATACATATATCATAAATGATGTGTTGAAAATGCTTTCTAAAACTTTCAGATCGATTTCATAACATCGTAATATTTTCCATAGATTTGACAATTCAAATATATTTAGTTTGCAAGTGGTTTAATTTTTTACTTATCGTCCTATTAGTTTTTTATTTTTAACATCAATATCTAAGTTTTTTGCGCATTTACATTTAAAATGTTAAAGTGACATCATGAGTCATAAACTATTCATACGAGAATGTACTTGTCGTATGAACTTCGTATACAAGTCGACACATATCATCTACATGTATACTGTAGACTGTAGAGTGTAGAGCAACTAATTTAAAATCGCTTCATAGGTTTCATAGAAAAAAAGATATGTCAGTCGATCTCCAAACAGTAAGCAGTGCGAGTGCTGTGCAAACGTCTACTGCATATATTGAATTCTAACATAAAAAGGTTTGTGCAAGTCGTGTAAATGTGTTTTAATAATATTGTAAACATAATAAAAAGTTATCCTTGAGTAGATAATTACCAGTTTGTATTGTAAGGTGCAATAAGTATAGTGTAATTTTTTTTTTCAAAATTCAAAATAACATTTAAATAGTTCCCAGAACGGATGTTTTAATTTGTTCTTTTTAGTTTTTGTTTATATCATTTTTAACTTATCATGCGATCAATGATGAGTAAGTCAAATCTTTTGGTCAAAAAATATTTATAACAAAATTTAAATATTTTAAAAATACGCCGAATAATATTGCCAAATATGGTCGAATAAAAAAAGATTGTCATAAAATCATGTGAATCAATTTTTTTTATTCATTTATTGATAAATGAAGTCTAACACAATACATAAACGCATAACTTTTGATAACGATGAAGCGTGTCGAAAAATTGCTTTTGATATCAAAAGACAACGATACGAAGGTGCTGAGCATTTATTTAAAGTAACATAAGCGAAACAATGATTAGAAAAAAATTGAAACATTTTTGAAAATCAAAACGAATAACATTCAATGAGTCTGTATGGCTTGACAAGGCGCTTACGTTTTTGAACTTTACTTTGTGGCTTTAATCTTAATTTCATTTCAGACAGATTATTTTAAAGATAAACAATATTATCGGCCTTCAAATAGTTAACTAATTTAGTATACGTAACATATGTATTTATTAATTGTTTTATGATTGTGGCACGAGCCATGTGATTGTTATTATAATGCGGTTTCTTGTAATCTTACTCTCCATTAATTACTCTTGAAGATTAAATGGCACAAGTAATTCGAGATTTAATTGTCTATAATAACTGCTCTCTTGTGTACACTGTACAGGCAATTTAAATCAATCTTAATACACATTTTGAAATAATTGCTTCATTTACTCACCAAGGTCCCGCGTGATTAAATGTTTTATGAATGCAAAACTATTTTAAGTAAGTTAATTCAATTTGTTCATCAAATAATGCGAAAAACCGTTTTCCAGACAATCGTTTGATTTACCTGGAATTTTTATTTTAATATTAGTAATAATAGAAATAAATATTAATTTAACTGCAGAGGAAGCAAATTGTTCAAATCTGTTTCTGTTAGATATGTAAACCATTTTTTTTTTTTTTATTTAGTCAAGCAATAATGGAAACGACACACACTAACGGTGCGATGGAAGTGCAAAGTGTAGAACCAGCAGTTCAACAAATGAAGGAATCGTCTCTTGAAGATTTACTTGAAGTCTATCGGGAAAATGCCGTCAACATTGCGAGGAACAAATACGGTATGAAGGACTTCACCATGACGGTGCAGCCTGGCTCAATGGCTGGCGACAATTACATCGGAATTGTGCATCGTATAACTGTGACCGACAATGTCACCGGGCAAAAACGTAAAATGATTTTGAAAGTCCCACCGCAGAATGAAGCGAGGCGGCAACAATTCAACTGTCGTTTGTGTTTTTTGCGCGAAATTAAAGTATACGACGAGGTATATTTTTTCAATCACATCAATAGAATGATAATATTATATAAATATTTTTTTTCTCAATGATCTTGACTGATAGATCTTGACTGAATTCCGCGCATTTGAAAAATCCAAAGGCGTCATTTTATCTAAAGATCGATTTTATGAGTACGCAGAATGCTTCCTCACTTTGGACATGGATCCGCATGAAGCTCTTTATTTTGATGATTTGAGAGAAACTGGGTTTGAAATGTTCAGTCGCTTCGAAGAGACAACTTTTGACCATTCTTGCCTTCTCATGAAAACTTTGGCTAAATACCATGCCATTTCGTTTGCAATGAAGGTACAAACATTTTTTAAGTTATTGATTTACCTTGACATATATTTTTGTTAATCACTTATAAGGATCAAGCGAATGAACAATTTGCTAAATATAAAGATATGGACGATTTAATTTTAACATTCATGCGAAGTACTGACATGGAGAGCTACTCTAAGATACTTGACCAAAAAGCATTAGCCACATTAGATAAAGAAAAGGATGCAGTTGCATATGAGAAGGCAAAACGTGTATTTGATATGAATCGAATTGAGTTGTGCGCATATCTTGTAAACGGCAAGGCGATGGATCAATTCGCTATTGTCTGCCATGGTGATTGTTGGAATAACAATATGTTATTTAAAAACGATGAGGTAATAATGCACTGACATATAATTATAAAAGTAATACATTTTATTACTTTTAGAATGGAAAACCAGTTGAAATTCGTCTGATAGACTTTCAACTAGCACGCTACGCATCTCCAGCTTGCGATCTCCTGTACTACATTTTCTGTAGCACCCACAAAACGCTGCGCGATAATCATTACGAAGATATGTTGCAAGTCTACCACAAAAGTTTGTCGCAACATTTGGCAAGACTTGGATCCGATGCTGAAAAACTTTTCCCGTATTCGGCATTAAAGAGCGAATTAAAGCGTGTTGGAAAATTCGGTTTGATCATGGCGGTTATGTTGCTGCCGGCTCTCGTCACGACTTCCGAAAATTCAATGGACTTGGACGCTCTTGCTGAGCAAATTAGTAATGGCGAGACTATTGAACAGCCCGAATTGAAGGAGGACGCCCAGGTGAAATTTAATGTTCGGATGAGGGATGTATTAATTGATTTAGCACGTTTCGGTTACTTGGATTAAATATGATGTTCCAAAAGTTAAACTCAATGGTAATATTATATATATTTTGTAAAAATAATTATAACTGATAAGTATTAATTATTATTTATACTATTTGTAAGTTGTTTACAGTAATTGTGATGAGTTTCGACCATTTTCCTAAAAAAAATTAATAAAAAATATGTGTTTTATAGATTGGACTTTTAATGTAAAAACCGATATGTATACTCGTGTTATCCTTCTTTTGTTGACAAAAAATTCGAATGATGAGGTAACACGTTTTGACACCCTCTGAAACCAAAAAAGTTGTGGAGAAAAGATGGCAGTACGTACGTACGTCCGTACTTACTTTTTGATTAAATTCCCTTGCTTAAGGATACATCTAGGAGTTGTTTATCATTAAAGTGTTTAAATTTTATTCCATTTTTTTAATATTTTCTCACAGAT
>JANSTS010002522.1:9767-26068 GCA_026546915.1 Sylvicola fuscatus
AAATCAAAGTGTCCCAATGAAAATTGAACCAACTCATCACCATAAATCATCATTACTAAAAGTCCCCCCGGTCGATGCAAACTAAATCCAACCAGCTTTTACCAGATCAGCAGCACAGGCGTCACGACGCGCACAATATAACGACTTAAAGCCGTCAAAGACACCAATCATACGTATAAATATTTTGTTTTTGTAAATGCAAACTAATAATCTATATTTAAAAACGCCAAACATATAAATAAACATGATCGTTTTTAATAATGACAGCCATCTACCATTTCAGAGTAGTAATAACAGATTGTATAGAAATAACTAGAGCTAATAACACTAATTTAGTGGTGTAAAGTAAACATATTTGTACAGTAAAGACTAAAGAGTGTTGAAAATACAGATTTCTTGTAGAAAAATGCCGTTACGACACAACTGTTGTAACAGCCCAATACGAGTAGAATAACGATTAATAAATGTAAGTAACAATTTTTGTTTGTTGTTGTTTAATTGCACTTTTTAGAAAATCCATTGAAAATACCAAGACAGGAACAAGATTAGGCCGGCATAGCTTCAGGTCGCCACCAAAATTGAGCCAATGAAGGTGGTTTCTGATTTACAATAAAACATCTTTAAGTTTTTAATACAATTAATACAAATGACCTTACAAAAAGTGTCGCTATGTTCTGGAATTATTTCTTGCTTGTATACGTTCAAGTAAAATAAGTTAAACACCTAAATCTAGAATCCACTTAATTTATATTAAGTGTAAATGTAAGTTAAGTATGGTTTCGTGATTTCCCTGTACAAAACATGTTTAGTTGAGAGCAGCGCCGGCGATGAAACCTTTGGCTGCCAGGACGCCGCGACATTTGACGTGTATTTGATAGCGAACCGTCCAAGTGGGATGAAACTTAGACAGGCCGAGATCAATCAGTGAAGTTTTTGTAAGAATTTCTGCAACATAATCAATAAAATTGTTTGAAAACTTTGTAAATTGACTCATTTTTAAGTTGAAATTACAATGAACTTATGAAAAAATTGATTAATCATTCCCGGAACTGGAGAGAAAATGACGCAATTATATCAGAAAAAGGAAAAAAAAACAATCTCTGTTTAATAGTAAGTTAGATAAGAGCTTTGAGTATACAAAATCATTGATAAACCAACAGTGTGGTTGCAACAAATAAAGAAAATTTTCTGATAATTGCAAAATAAACACTTAAAGCAAACGACCTCGGATAATCAAATCTATTTCAGTAAATTTATATCGAGAACATTGTCCAGATTGCAAAAACTGGCTCCTCTCTTAAATATCCAAACATTTAAACCTAATTATTTAGGAAAAACATCTTCTGGCCAAACAATCCTATTAAATTTCACCGCAGTTGAGCTGCATCTATTCTAAGCGGTCCATTAAATACATGACGATGTGGAAACTCGCGCTACTCTTCGACATGTCAATCACACGTCCCATTCATTATATTTGTCGCCTATTTTTAAAACGTAAAAACGCGAAGCTTAACCGTCGACCGTCAATTCTGGCGAAAAAACAGTTCAAATTTAATAATCAAAGATCATAACTTGTTTTAATTATGGCATAGGAATTTCGTCGTGCATCTTCCTCCCTCCCAACGTGCAACACTTCACGAATCGCGAATACTAAAAGCCAGCTGTTTGGCGAAAATAGAATTGCTATTGAAAATCGGACAATAACAGAGAAGAATGGATGGAAAAAGAATCTGCTTCCGGGATGAGATTAATCAATTAGTGGGTAGGATGGAAACGCGCTTAACATACCTTCTGGGTCGCTGTGCGTCAGCAATTGAATGTCATTTTTGGCGCAGAATTCTTGTAGTGCCGGCGGCACGACGCAACAGGCGCTCAAGTTGATCTGGGCGATTGACGGCTTGACGGTGGCATGATTGAACAGACCAATCAACGTCTCTGTATCCAGATCAGCAATTCCAATTTGACAAATCTACAAAATCAAAATTTCAGTTCCTCTTCCCAATCGAAAGCCTTAAGAATTACCTTTTTCTGGGTAGAATATTCCTCCAGAACACTCCACAACTTTCTGAGCTCACCGAATGCATTTGCACTGCCCTTGCCCCACTCAATGACTCCCTCCTTCAGATCTTCGCCGTTCGCATCATTTGGCACAAGCTCGCCGCGTGGATGGTAGGCTAAGATCAAATTGTCAAGGCAATTGACGCCGGGAAGAGTCGAGAACAGCTTGTCAATGGCTGATGACAGGAATTTCTCAGAGTCTTGATCGTTTAGATAGACTTTTGCGCCGATTTTGACGTTGGAACGCTCGTATTCGTTGATCTTGTCGGCCAGATCGTCGCCGTTTCGGTGGACTGCAGATGTTTCGGAGTCGACGGTCGGATCGTTGAGGGTGGCCTTCAAGCAATCGAATAGCTGCAACAAATTAATGGAAGTTGGCGATATATAAATAGATAAGGAACATGTGGCGGCGCAAGACGCATTTTAAGCGTCAACAAGGCGGTTTGTTATTTGTTTGATTTTGTTAAGTTTCAAATAAATTAATTTCGCTTTTGAAGTGCAAGATGGGAAAGATTTATTAGTTTTCATTTGATAAATTGCAGTTTTGACCTTAAAAACTCTCATTTGAGTGAGGTTCTCAAGTCTCATCTCCATTTAATGTTTAACCGTTTGTTTGAGACAACTGAAGAGCCCAGCAAACAACTAGGTCACTATTGAAGTTGTAGAACACTTGGGGAATTACAGAAACGAAAATGTTGAACAGCTTTTTTATGACACTGGAATGTTGAAAATTTCACCCAAACGGAGAGCATCAATTTTCTTGACAAATATCGAGACACCTCTGACAACTCGGACAAGGACATTGTTAGAAAGTTTTCGAAAGAAAATGTTCGTGAATTTCCGTCTATTTATATACTTTCTAATTAATAATGAAAAACAATTTTCACTCGCGACTAACTGCGTGAAAATGTTGACAGCACGTGTGTCGGCGTTCGCGTAATGCCGGCCTACGCCCCGAATTCCAAACACATCATAGTAATTGCATACGCTAATGTGCACAATAAAGTGGTGAAAGTTAAATTTAATGCATATTTACATAAATAACAAGCCGCCCAAACACAAAAGTGCATCACAATAAATCATGACGTCGCCACAATTCAAGTTCATGCCACAAACTGCCCGATTTAATGCGAATAAAATCTCTACAGTATCATCAATGGCTAAATTTAGAAGCGGCGAGTGTCGAGATTGAAGCTGTGGCGTCGCTATGTGCGTAATTTATGGCGTCAGAAGCCGGCAGTTTTCACGCCACGACGCCATGTGTTTTTCGCACAATCATAAATTTATGCACACGCTCCACCACGCCATCGACACGCCAGTTGGCCGAAAAAAAGCACACTCATTGATGCTGATGAGAATTAGATGACCGCCTGGCGAGAAGCGGCATCGTGATTCGTGAATTTCACATTCGAATGGCGATGTTTACATGTGTGACGTCATGTCAGTTTGCGGAAAAATCGGCCGGAAAATATATAGAATTAATTTCGTTGTTGCTCCAAATGAATGCGTCCTAACGAGTTGGCTGATTGATGGCGCAATTAAAACGCTTGAGGCGACCTTGGGACTCGAATTACTCGCATTTCACAATATGTTGAATTATGAGTATGACGATGTTAATTATGAAACGATTGTGACATCACTAATTGAATGGAAACTTGAAGTATTTATGGCGTAATTTTTTCCTTCTTAAATATTTGAAACATATTAAATGTTAATGCGGTAATGATGGAAATTTTGTTTACTTACCTCTTCATTCGCCTTCTGGCCTGCCTTTTTGTTAATGTTCAGAACATTTCCGGTGCTAATGGTCAACCGGTCAGAGTTTGCAAGAATTTCGGGGAGCATCTTGACGATTTCTTTAGTAATTTGATGATTTTGGCTAATGTTGAATGTTGAATTTTTGGATTCTGGTTACAACGACTGACACTCTACCAACCTGCTCGGCGATCAAATTTGTACTGAAGGAACAAGTGAAATATTTCTTGTAAGATATTATTGAATTTGCAGGGGAAATTGATTTCAAATCGAAACTGGTTTTAATTGTCAACTTTTGTCAATTTTCAAGAAAGGTAATTAGTAATTGATTCATTTAATATTGTATTTTACTATGTAGTTTTAAAATTATTTAATATTTGCGTATATTTATCACATTTTTATTTAAAAATTTACGATTTTCTACAGCGAATCGAATCATTTTTGACAGTTTTATATATGTTTTATACATTTTTTATATTATATATATAAAGCCATCAAATTTTTTATTTAAATAGTTTGGCCAAACTTAGTAATACTAATTCAAAAATATGTAATTTAAAATCATTTATTATTAAAATATTTAAAAAAGTAAACAAAACTAAAATTGATAATTTGTGACATTCAAGCATTAAAAACCATTAATTATACGACAGTAAAAATTCACAAAACACTAATTAAATTAAAATAAAATGGAACAAATTAATTAAGCCAAACATAAAATTCTATAAACAATTACTTCTTCAAACCAGTTTTGTGAAGACTAGAAGTAGATCCAGCCTTAGAAATGCCAGGGCGCTTCAAGTTACTAGTGGTCGTAGTCTCCGGTGCTCTCCAAGAAGACACTTTCGCCTTGACAGCCTCCTTCTTCACCAATGGTGGCACAGTAACTTTTTGCACTATGACCGGCCTTGGCGTTCCCTCGCGACGAGTTGCCCCGATCGGTTGAAGCACTGCCTTGCGCGGTGGAAGTCCGCGAGGACCGGGCATCAGCTTTGCCGACGATGGAGTACCGATTGACTGACGACGAATAGCGTTGCTAGCCGTCACAGCGTGGCCCTTTCCTGCTGTTGTACCACCCAGACGTGGCAATCCCTTAAGTAGTGCCGAGTTCATGGAGTGACGACGCTGGGGTGATGCTTCGATGGGCGAGGTCAACAAATGGCGGGCAGCTTGTGGAGTATTCGTTTGCAGGGATGTCGATTGTTGAGATAGCGTTTGTGTCAGATTGCATTTCAGCATAATCAATGCACAATTTATGTTCTTGTTGGCTTCGGTGAGTACCTGTTTGGAGGGAAATTGTTGTTTTTCGTCGAAATCGTTTCTATTCAATGGGTTTACGTTAATCATCGTGATGTCACGCTCTTCTGTGTCAGCTGACGATGTTTTTGGATTTGGACTTGATGTAACGAAATCCAGGTGACGATCAGCTGGCACAAATACCTCATCTATGACTAGGGCCGGAATGTTCTGTGGTGGAAGCATGTCTAGTTGCTAAAGAAAATGTTTTTTTTTTATATTCTAAGACAAGGATTGACTGAATCTAGAACTTACTTCACTAGCCACTGGAGTGATATTTATGGAACTTAACGGTGTGCTGCAAATCTCAGCAAATGGAACCCCATTTTCTCGAGGCGAGTTCTCCTTTTCAATCGTGGTTTCATTCGATTGTTCAGTTTTTATTGGACTTTTAGCTGGACTCTTATTGGGACTTTTACTAGGACTTTTAGACAAGTCAGGCATTGTCCGATTCAATCTATTTATCACACTAAAATATTAATTTGTTATACTAAATTCCGAAAGGTAAAAAATATTATAGAAGTGATTTACTCTTCAACACGAACGGTTGATTTGGTTCCATTCTGTTCCACTTTAGTTTCAGCTATTTCCGAATCAAACGCTTCCATCAGTCCAGAAACCAAACAGCGAGTTGCCATTGTCATGTTCTTTGAAATATCCGGCAGCAAATTGGACGACGTCTCCTCGAATGAGATGTCCTTGAGCACGCATTGCGAGACAGCCGGCGCAGTGCCCTGCACCTCCCAGAAGCTGTTGTTGTTAGCGCCCTGCGGTGGACAGGTACACTTTTTCGGCTTGTAGCTCATCTTTGATGTGATGCCGGAGTTATTGCAGGTAATCTGGATCGACAATTCAGGCACTGAGTTTGGCACCACTTTTCCAGTGTCGTAATCCATGAATTCTAGGCGACATCCCAGCGACTTTAACAGCAGCGTCAATTCAACGGCGTCCATTTCACGACATTTCTAACGGTAAATTGAGTGTAAAGGAAAGCGAAAGCGTTTGTTTTTGGATTATAAAGAATTTTGTGGCAAACCATGTTGTTGAGATCAGCTGTGTAGCTGTCCGCATTTCTGAAGAATTCCTTGAAAACTTTTGGACAAAAATCCTTTGTTGCCATCTTGAGGAGTGAGTATTACCAGAATAAGTGAACTCCAATTGAAAATAATTAGGTAACGGTCAACGCTTCAAAATTTACGTATTTTAACGGGATTCTGGAGAGAATTGTACGTTTGGCAAATTTTCAGACACGAGACTGACGAAACAATTTGACGACACTTATGTGAACACATTAAAATTACTAAATGTAAAATGAAATCATTGCCTACTGTACAGGAATCCAAATTGGGAAGGCTCTTTAATTGAATGTAAATTAAATGTTATGAATAATACCAAAATTCCGTATGCCAATTCAATACATTCACCACGTTCAAATCTCAAGTGACATATTCACCTCAGGACAAGTAGAGTTGTCTCACTCGCACCTGTCATTTGAACTAAGCACTAATTTTATGTTTTCAAAACAAATTATATTTTACACGTGCATTAACATTAAAATAAATATAAAATACATAAATAAATCATGAAGCTGGCTAACGTGAATAATTCCAAAAAGAATAGCCTCAAAAAGAAGCCATTAATAACACTTAAACACATTTTGGCTCAACCGTTCCCGCGATACTGGTAAGTTTTACTATTTCCACAAATAGATCAAATTATGTTATAATCCACTAAATTACAGGCCTCAGGTGAATGAGGAAAAACTCCAAGAGCTGACCCAAATCACAAATGAGTTGAAAATTGAAGACTTTCGTCCATCAACTCTATTTGGCCTACAAGAAGTTTCTCGAGCCATTCAATCCGAAGGAACAAGCTGCAAATATTTGCTTCTTTCAACTGAAATCAAGCCCCAATTTGTGACGCAACAAGTCATCACACTTGCAGTGTCCAAACATAAGAATGTCAGCATTCTAGTTGTTCCAGATTTGTCGGTTTTGTTGAAGAACTCTGTTGGTTTTGGTTCTCTGGCAATATTATTCAATGACGATAATCCTAAACTTTCTAAATTAATTGATTGGGTGAAGGCAACATCCAAATTGTTGCCAATTCCTCAGAAAATTATCGAATATTTTTTCCCAGCAGAAGTGCAACGTCCAAAAATTGACAAAAAAGTTATTGAGACCAAATCAGACGAAGTTTTTAATGTTTCTTCATTATATTTGACTCGAAGTGTTGGGGAGGAAAGAGCTTTTGTACCAACTGTAAGAAAAAGTTCTATCAAAGTGAAGAAAATACCTGAAACAACGTTTATCAAACCGGCTCAAATTGAATCAGAATTGAAGATGGACTTTATCTCATTTGGAGGTAGTGAACAGTCCGAGGAGGAAGAGGAAGATGAGGATTGTGAATATGAAATTAATCTAGCAGATGAGGCTATGAATATTGGTCATGAAAAAACGATTGAGGCGCCGAAAATTCTTAAACTTTACAAAACGGATCAAGTGTCTAGAAATGCACCCAAATTAATTGAAAATCCACGAAAAGAGATTTCTAAGAAAGAAAAGGTGACCAAAAATGTTCATTTGACAAATAAAACCGATAACAAAAAGCGAAATAAAACTGGCAAAAATAAGAAAGGACAAAAACCCCAACAGGAAAAGCCAGTTTCTGGAAGTCAAAATCTTTTTGATTATATTTCGTTGACGGTTCATAAAATTAAAAACAATGGTGATAAAATTAAAAAGAAAAACAAGTTCAAGAATAAATCTAAATAAGAAAACAAATTGATTTTTTCTCAAACCCTTACAATGCCCAAATTTTAACATAATCCACTAACAACGAAGCGTCTCTACCATTATTTGTTTCCAAGTTCCAAGTGGGGAGCCATTTGTTGCGCCCCTTCCAGAAATCAGTCATCGCAAATGGTGCATCATTGTACCAAGGTTTGCCACCCGGGTTTTCAACGCCATCCGGAAAGTATCCACCAGTTCCTCCAACTGCGATATTCATAATCAAGTAGAACTTGAAATAAAAAAACAATCAAAGATGCCCAACTTCCAAAATATCTACAGTAAAACTACCTCCTGATCAAACGGTGCCATTGGAGTGGCATGTCTCCAAGGATTCTCTAATCCGGGGGCATTCGCATCGAAACCACCGCGCTGCCAAAATCCATTGCCAGCATCAACTGTTCCCAACAACAGATCATCAATTGTGAAAACAATCTTTTCAGGCGTCCACTCCATCTGGTAGCGATGGAACGCAGTGTTGAAGCCACCTCCAAGTGGTTTGTTTGTTGTGAAATGTGCCGTCGGGTACGCATTCAGTTCCGGAAACGGGCCAAAGTGCAATGTCTGGCCGGCCTGCGATACACCAATTTGATTGCCGCCATTCTTAAGATCCAAGTTACCACGCACTTCGGCCAAATCAATTTCACCGGACGCCGGCCATGTGCCGTAGGCGTTGTCACGTGGCATCATCCAAATTGCCGGCCAGATCCAATCGCCGCTTGGCATTTTGGCGTTCACCTCAATTTTACCGTACCGGAAGGAGAATGACTCCACGCTTCGTACTCGTGCACTTCGCAGCGGATTGATGACGCTGTCTTTGGTGCCGGTGCGTTGGCATCCGTTGAATTGCCAGTTTGTACATCTAAGAAAATCTTGTCAGTTTGAAAATTTCGGGACAACATTCGAAAATTACTGTTCTGTAATTCCACCACCAAAAGCGTCTATAGTTTCAGTAAACATTTCTACTTCTCCCATAAAATCAGACGTCAGTGTAGGACGAATGTGAAGAAGACCATCCTCAACAAACGAGTTTGATCGATTGTTGACATACCACTGGAATTCACCATTCTGAAATCAAAAGTAAGTATTAGGTCTGGATCTGCCACTTTGAAGTCTTTTGTTTTACACCACCACCAGCCATGTTGTTCTCATGTTGCCACCGCTTCAGGTCGAAAAAATCAAAATTGTCTTCGAATATGAGATCTCCACTGCAGAAAGGTCCTTAAAAAAATCAATAAACAAAAAGGAACGAAATCAAGAATAAATTAGAAGTACCCTCTGAAGCAAAC
The DNA here is from genome assembly GCA_026546915.1 of Sylvicola fuscatus. NCBI lineage: Eukaryota > Metazoa > Arthropoda > Insecta > Diptera > Anisopodidae > Sylvicola > Sylvicola fuscatus. The sequence goes on from JANSTS010002522.1 coordinate 18,955, forward strand.
GTTCCACTGGCTGTTGTTATAGATTCTGTGCATCTTTCCAGCTTAGCGGCATCAATTCCTGCTACACCCAGGATGGTTGCTAGCAAATAAATTAACATCCTTCGGTAATTCTTCTCGTATTTTTCTCGGGAACCTTTTTTTGTAAACTCACGTATTGAAACTGAATTCAGAGCTTTATGGAAGCTCCTTATATATGAGACAAAACCTTATCGGGATTGGCAGATTGTCTGGATTGTTGCTTATCTGGTGTTGGCAGAAAGCGCATAAACCGCCTGAAACAAATTATGTGCAATCATTGCCGCGATTAATTACACTGACCAAATTAGCGATTTATTGATCTTGATTAAATTCCAAATTTTTCCACTTTAAAGATAATTTTACAACTGATACAGATTAAATGAGTAAAATTACGGAATAATCTTCATCATGATTTTAATCTGAGTTTTCACATCTGTGGATCAAGTTTAAGTGTTAATGGAAATCAGTAAGAGTAATCTTCTCTGTGGGTCCTAATAAATGAATTGAAATGTTTATCGATTCATAATTAATAATCTTGAACGTAATACAGAAAGAATTGAAATGGCACACCAGAATCTCATCTAATTGCATTTTTATCACTTATTCAGTATTGCATTTTACGTTCATTCCCAGATACGTCACAAGAAGCTGTTATGAATCAGAATGACTAACAGCTCAGAAAATAAAGCCCAGCGACTTCCTTTGAAAAGCCCTCCCCACCCGACAGTTTACGCAAAACCGGTTTTACCCATCAATCAGCATCTCATTAATCAAACTGGAATTGCATGCAGCATTTTTGTAGCTTCAGTTGTCGGCAAAGATTCAACGGTTAAACATCTAGCTGTTATATTCTTATTTAATTATTTGTTAGATAAATCCCATCAAAATGAAGAAAAAAGTTATGGCTATTAGTCTCGTGTTAGTTTTAATAATTGTGGCGGCTTTAATGGTTGTTTTAACGTTCCGTTTAAAAAGGACGACGGCCAAAAAGACAGGAAACTTTTCGGTAACTACAGCCAGTGGAAAATTTGCCAAACCAGGTTAGATAATAAATATTTGAAAATACCAGCAATATCTATTAAAATTTAATGTCTTTCAGGTCCATATACATCTGGTGAACTCATCTTTGAGGAAACCTTTGACGTCCTCAACAAAAGCTTGTGGAAACATGAAAATACCTTAGCTGGAAGTGGGGTTTGTTGGTTTAGTAAAATTTCAACCACATTTTTTGTTACAATTCTTTTTCTTCCAGAACTGGGAGTTCCAATGGTACACGCCAGACAGCGAAAATTCATTTGTCAAGGATGGAATTCTCCATATTAAACCAACCCTGACTTCAGATTTCTTTGGAGAAAATGGAGAGCAGCGTCTTGCTTCTGAGACAGTAAAAATTGATATAAATGAGTAAGTAATTTTTTAATTTCTTATGTATTCAATTTTATTAAGTTGATTTATTCTTTTTAAGATGTACAGAAGGAAACTGGTGGGGTTGTGAACGTAAAGGCACTCCAGACAACTACATAAATCCAGTCCGAAGCGCTCGTCTCCACAGCTCTGAATCGTTTGCTTTCAAATTCGGACGCGTCGAGATCAGAGCGAAAATTCCAACCGGCAATTGGTTGTGGCCCGCCTTGTGGTTCCTACCGAAAACCAACGCCTATGGCACATGGCCGTTATCTGGAGAAATTGATTTAATGGAATCTCGTGGCAATCTCCAACCTGTCGCCAATTCCACTGAAAAGGTGATGAAGTCATCATCGGTTCTCAACTATGGTCCAGATTTAAGTGCACAGGGCTACTACTATTCCCATTTCACGCACATTTATAATGACACTTTGAACGAGACGTTTCATCGATATCAATTGGAGTGGTCACCAGAGCATATAAAGTTTTCAATCGATGACCAGGAGTTGGGAATGATTCCAGTTGGTGATGGATTCTGGGCACGCGGTCGATTTGGTGGAGTTGGCCACACGAATCCTTGGAAAAACGGCACTTCAATGGCTCCGTTTGATCAAGAAGTGTGTTTTTAGTCATTTTTTGTGTGAAATATAGAAATTTATGTTTTGGTTTGTTTGACAGTTTTTCATGGTCATGAATGTAGCGGTTGGTGGAACAAATGGATACTTCCAGGATGGTGCTGACAAGCCATGGAACAATTCATCACCTTTTGCATTTAAAGAATTCTGGAATGGACGATCTGAGTGGCTGCAGTCTTGGAATTATCAAGATGGGAACTCGACAAAGGCTTCACTCCTTGTTGATTACATTCGTGTTTGGGCGATTTAGATGATTTTTTTGTGTTTTTATTATACTCTACTTTAAGAACTGTTTTGTATTTTTAATGAAATGATAAACAATTGAAAATGCTATTACTGATGTAATTGATCGACTTGATTCATTATTAAGACAGGAACTAAATGACTTATTAGTTACTTTTGAAATTGCTGCTTATATTTAATTGATGCGAATAATTGGCGTTAAGATGATTAATAATCTGAATATTAGAAAAAAAAATTCTCACTTAAGTTATTCGACAACTGTTGATAATTTTATATTTCATACTTTTGTTGTCGCAGACTGTCGCGCTACTCTGAGTCACGTGTAATTCTTTCAAGTCTTACAAGTCATACGCTGCCAAGTCGCGAGAAAAAGAGTAAGGTCATGAGGAAGGCGGTCAGTAATTGTGTGAATAAATAATGTAAATCAAACGATATAATAATGGCAAAACCAAGCGTTAAAATTGGAAAAATGAATTGAAGTAAGATTTTAGAGAAGATTTTATAAATCTTGGAATCTCTCCTAATGTTAACGCATTATATGCAAGTGTTGATGTAACGTCACAAATTTATTGTTATTTCCTACATGAATCATGTTAATTATCACGTTTATTTCAATCTGAAATTGTATATTTATGATAATGAAGTTGCTCGTTAAAAATGCAGTAAACTGATGTAGATGTACGAGAATTCATTAGTTCGAGTCCAGCCTTCAATGAGTATCGGTCCAGTTGCAGTAAGCTAACTCGATGTCTGTCTATCGAATCGGTTTTTGGTGCCAAAGTGATTTAGTTTAATTATTTATCAAGATGAAGACTCAATATATAATTCTGCTGGTCGTCCTTACAATACTCGTCCTTGCTCTGGTGATTTTAACGTCAGTCGGATTAACGTACGTTTTATTGACATCATCCACTAGCAATTGTAATCGATCTTTGACAACGGCCAGTGGGACTTTTGCCCAGCCAGGTAAGTTTTACTGAAATAAATTCATTCATAATACAACTTTAATTTATTTCATTTTATAGGTCCTTATTGTTCAGGGGATTTAATTTTTGAAGACAATTTTGACACATTGAACTTAAGACGTTGGGAAAATGAGAACTCGTTATCAGGTGGAGGAGTGAGTCTATAATTACCAAGAAATAATTAGAATTTTCTTTAATTGTTTTTTTTTTGTACAGAACTGGGAATTCCAATGGTATACAACAGATCGCAGCAACTCATTCGTCAGCAATGGTACTCTCCACATAAAACCAACGCTCACAAAGGATTACATTGGCGAGGAGGGTCTGACTTCAGCTACAATCACCATAGCAGCCAATCAGTAAATTATTCGTTTCAATTTTTTTTTATTTTAATTAATAAATAACCTTGAAACAGATGTACTCGCGGAGAATGGCTGGGATGTGAGCGAACGGGCACTCCTAAAAACATCATCAATCCCATTCGCAGTGCCCGTCTTCACAGCACTTGGTCGTTCGCCTTTAAGTATGGACGCGTCGAAATCAGAGCGAAACTACCAACCGGAGACTGGTTGCTGCCTGCTCTCTGGCTGATGCCCAAAGAGGGAGTTTATGGTCAATGGCCGAGGTCGGGATCTATGAATATTATGGACGCCAGTGGCAATTTTGAACTGGACTCTGACAACAATGGTTTCCAAAAGTCCGGCTCCGTTCTGTGTTTCGGTCCGTATGCCGCCATGAATGGATGTTGGTCGGCGTATTATACTCACATCTACAAGAATGGGTTCCGGGATCAATTTCGACGATATCAAATGGAGTGGACGCCTACGCATGTAAAATTCTCCATTGATGATGAGGAAATCGGCTTAGCGCATGTTGGCGATGGATTTTGGGAACGTGGTCAGTTCGCTGGAAAAGGAGCGAAAAATCCTTGGGAAAAGGGTTCCTTAATGGCGCCTTTTGATCAAGAGGTATTAATAATTTGAAGGGGAAATGATAATTTTTTGTTTACATGATTTGTTTCGCACAGTTTTACTTAATTATGAATTTGGCTGTTGGTGGAACCAGCGGATACTTTCCGGATAACGCCAAGAAGCCGTGGATTGATAAGTCAGATACAGCTTTAACTGATTTCTGGAATGCTCGTGCTGACTGGTTACAGAGCTGGAAACTCCACGAAAATTCTACAAGTTCATCTATGTTGGTGGATTATGTTCGAGTTTGGGCGATATGAAAGAAATATTTTTAGACTTTATACTACAATATATACTTAAATATTATAAGTTTTCTATGAATTTTTTGTAAATAAATTTTTTTTTTTATAAATTAAAATTGCATTTCTTACAATTTATTGATTTTTGAAAAATATGTTTTCATGCAAAATTTGCGTTTGAATATATTTGTTGATCTAGGATGATTTGATTGTTTTATTGTTTATTAATAAATTATTTATTGATTTACATGTGACGAATCATCTTAACCGCTACCACAAACCATATTAGTGGTTTTGAGTCACAATTGTTAGAAAATTTCATCACTTTATAATAAAAATTTGATTTAATGTTATTTCTTTACTGTATCTTAAATCTTAATCATCTTTTTCAAGTTAAATTTAAATTTTTCTTTAGAAGATGGAAATCTTTTTCATAATCTTAGTATGCAATATATTATAGTTTTTCTTAACTCAATTAATATTTAAAGAAAAAATGCTTTATTTAAAATAGTTTCGCGTTTTTTATGACTGACCTTGAATCGAATTACGAGCGCCGCAATTATCAGAAACAACAAATGCGCATCAAAACAACAAACGAATGTACATCAGTAAGATAAATGTACACACGTGTGATTTAAATACAATTTAATTGTCATGAACTTGATATTTTTATATTCCTAATCTTATGGTATATGTGGTGTTCACTGGGGGATTTACACCAAATTGTGAGCATTAAAATTATTGGCACTCCTCCTGAAAGGATGATTAGGGCACGGTAAACTTGTAGAATATGGATTCTGTAAAAAGAACCACCAGTGTAATTTACAAGTTTATTTTTACAAAGTTATTACTTTATGGTAATTGCATGTTACTCATGAATATTTCCACTTAAGTTGCAGGAAATATCTACAGACTACTTTAGTTCACTTGCATCCGTCATTGCAATACGCCATTGTCGTGCGAAACCTACTGCATAATCTTTTCTCGAAGCGGTTTCATGATAACAATTTGATAATTCCCATCATGAAAACAATTTACATAGTTTTGTTGGTCATTGTAGTGCTACTTTTGGCTATGCTAATTATCTTGGCGTCTTCTGGATTAACAATTGTTTTACTGGCGCAGGTCATCAATTGCAATCGATCAGTGACAACATCCAGTGGAATTTATTCACAGCCAGGTGGATTTTTCATTTCAACTATTTTTTTGTTAAATAATTGTCTGAAGATAATTGTAGGCCCATATTGCTCTGGAGACTTGATATTTGAAGACAACTTCGACTCATTGGACTTAAGACGCTGGGAAAATGAGAACTCATTGGGTGGTGGTGGAGTAAATCTTAAATTAATTATACCTTAATGTTATTCTTCTTACTGTGACTTTTTTCAGAACTCGGAGTTTCAATGGTACACAACAGATCGAAGCAACTCGTTCGTCAGCAACGGTGTCCTTCACATTAGGCCGACATTAACAAAGGATTATATTGGAGAAGATGAATTGACGTCGGCAACAGTAACTATAGCAGCCAATGAGTATTAAATTAAACCTATTCATCTCTTAAGAGTACTTAGAGCTAAGAGAAATATCATTACAGATGCACAAGACCTCACTGGATGGGATGTGAACGAACTGGAACTCCCAAGATTATCATCAATCCAATTCGAAGTGCCCGACTGCACACAACCTGGTCGTTCGCTTTCAAATATGGACGCGTCGAAATCAGGGCCAAACCTCCAACAGGTGATTGGCTGCTACCTGCGCTGTGGATGATGCCCAAAGACTGCTATTATGGAGAATGGCCTAGGTCAGGTTCTTTCAACATTATGGACGCTAGTGGCAATTTTTTTCTGGACTCGGATAACGTCGGCTTCCAAAAGTCCAATGCTGTGCTATGTTTTGGTCCGTACGCTGATATGAATGGGTGCTGGTCATCGTTCTTCACAAAAAAGTTCACAAATGGTTTCAAAGACATTTTTCGGAGATTCCAAATGGAATGGACACCAACATATGTTAAATTCTTAGTGGATGATGAAGAATTGGGAATGGTTCATGTGGGTGATGGATTTTGGGAACGTGGGCAGTTTGCTGGAATGGGCGCAAAAAACCCATGGGCAAAGGGAACTTTAATGGCGCCATTTGATAAAGAGGTATTCATCATCAGTTAGTTTTAAGTTGTGTATTTATTAAGATGTTTTCTGGTAGTTCTTTTTCATAATGAGTTTGGCTGTTGGTGGGACAACTGGATACTTTCCTGACAACGCTAAAAAGCCGTGGCATGATAAATTAGACACCGCTCCAACCGATTTTTGGAACGCCCGATCGAGTTGGCTACCAACTTGGAAGCTATACGACCAAAATTCGACACACTCGTCGTTATTAATAGATTACATACGTGTTTGGGCAATTTAAGAGATGGCACTGGCCACTGCCAATAAATATTAAGCTTTGGAACATAAAACAATTCTTTCTGTTATCTAAGATAATTGGATTTAAATGATGTCTATCAGTCATGCTTCAAATGCATGTTCGTGTTTGATTAAGCTTCCTCCCACTTGTCAGTTGAGAGATTTTCCTCAGATCAAACCAGTTGACATCGTAAATCATAATTACATCATCACCTACTGCAGGTGTCGTGCAGT
>JANSTS010002533.1:0-10006 GCA_026546915.1 Sylvicola fuscatus
CAACCAATTGACTTTTTGACAGTTCTCAGTATCAAACAAGACGTCGCCGGCTCAGCTGTTTTCGTGGCAATATTATTGTTTATTAAAATAATTAAAAAAAGCGGCAATAAATGCATTATTATTATTAAAAAACGTTTAATGAAGTATAGTAAAGAAACTAATAGTCACATACTAAAATGGCATCTAATAAAGCAGACGTTTTTAAAGTACCGACAACTTCAAACAGAACAAGAAAATCAAAGGAATTAATTCGTAAGATTTTATTATTTATAAAACTCAAATAACTCAAATTAACTATGATTATTACAGCCGCTGCAAATTCACTACACAATGAACCAAGCAAACCTTCAGAAGATGTAATTGAAGAAGGTTTTACTCAGGATTTGTTAAGTCTGGATGATTCTATATTTAATTCTCTAGAAAATTCAACCTCTCCTACATTAGATCAGCTACCAAATCTGCCACGATTAAAGCGAAAATCCAAAACAGTTTCACCTCAAATTCCAAAGCGTCCACATCATGAACCAATACAACATACACAAATTCCTACTACCACCGAATTATTTAACGAAAGTACGGATATCTTTTCCGATTTCTTTGCTACACAATGCATGAGAGAAATTGACAATGCTGTCTTACAATGCAACAAAGCTGACGTCGGCAATGTTTCCCAATTTTTTGACGACACTCAATTTGAGCATAGTTTAAACGAATTGCTTTTTGAGCAGGATGAGCCAGAAATTGAGTTGGAGGACTGCTTGGATTTCCAATGTAGTCAACGGTTTTTAAATGAGGTTATGATTGAACAAGAGACTGCTAACAAGACTGAGAGAAACTTAGACTTGAGCTCTGATGCTGTGATTACAGAAAACAATAATATTTATTCGCAATACATTGAGCGGAAGCGTGCAATTCGCGATGAAAATGAAGCAAACGTTGTTGACGCCTTTTTCGACGATGAACTGTCACAAGCTCTAAAATCCACGCAGTATAGGCGAGAGGTGGAAGCTGTTTTCAACGACTGTGAACAAACTGTATACAATTTAGATGGTGATCACGACCAGTCAGGTGAAGAACACACTGTTCTTACAGGAGTACATGACATCAACTGGAACAATGAGTCATTATTTGATACTCCGACCAAAGAAAATTCATTATCCAAACGAACGATTACACCGTCTTCCATCGTGCAGCAACGACTGAAGGAATTATCGAACAGAGGAGAAGCTACTTGTTCAACGCCAAGAAGAAGATCATTACCGACACCAGTTGCTTCTTGTTTATTCTACGAAATGGGACCATTTTTTGGACTTCCACTTAAAGTTCGAAAATTGATAAAAGAAATGAAAGGCATTGATGATCTATATGGTAGAAATCAAACTGTTACGATTTATTATCAATTTACTAAAATTAAATTCTAATTTCAGATTGGCAAAGGGAGTGTCTTAATCTTCCAGCCATTTCAAAACGCAACAACCTCATTTATGCATTGCCCACCAGCGGTGGAAAGACACTTGTTGCTGAAATCATTATGCTCCGCGAGATAATTTGCCGCCACAAAAATGTATTGTTCGTTTTGCCATATGTATCTATTGTTCAGGAGAAGATCAGTGCGATGGCTCCATTCGCAGTGGCTCTTGACTTTCTTGTGGAAGAATATGCAGCTGGCAAGGGGTCTTTGCCTCCTAGGAAAAGACGCAAGAAATCGTCCGTGTTCATTGCAACTATTGAAAAGAGTTTGGCCATGTTGGATAGTCTGATAGAAGTAGATCGAGCCAACGAAATCGGTCTTATTGTTGTTGATGAGCTTCACATTATTGGTGATGGCAGTCGTGGTGCTACTCTTGAAACCCTTTTAACTAAGGCGATGTTTATTCAGGCGGGCATTCAAATTGTCGGGATGAGCGCCACTATTGGCAATTTAAGTGAAATTGCACAATTTCTCAATGCCGACGTGTATTGTCGAGATTTCAGACCAGTGGAGCTCACAGAATACATCAAATGTGGTGCTGATATTTTAGAAGTTGTTCCCAATGCAAAAACAGTAGAGGAAGCATTTGTTGTGTCGCGATCCGTGGAGTATTCAGTAAGTTATCTTTAGCAGACATTCAATCTTCATTTATACTTACAAATTATTTTTAGTACAAAGCCGATTTTAAGAAAATGGATCCAGACCATATTACCGGATTGGTGTCAGAAGTTATTCCAGATGCGTCTTGTTTAATATTTTGTGCCACCAAAAAAAATTGCGAGAATGTGGCTATACTTGTGGCAAACATGCTATCCAGGTATTAAATAATTTATGTTTTTTGTCCGACATGAAGGCGCAACATCTTTATTTACAGAAAGTTCACAGAACATCGTAAATCCGAGAAGGAGACGCTCATTAAGTTGATTGAACAAGATTCTGGGCCTCTGTGCAAAATTTTAAAACAAACACTGCCCTACGGCATTGCATATCACCATTCAGGTTTGGCGGCAGATGAGCGCAAACATTTGGAAGAAGCTTTTCGACTTGGCATTCTTTGCGTCATTTGCTGCACTTCAACATTGGCAGCTGGTGTCAATTTACCAGCGAAGCGCGTAATTCTGCGGACGCCTTATGTTGGCAGAGACTTTATCACTTTGAGTCGCTACAAGCAAATGATTGGACGCGCTGGACGTGCTGGACTCGGCGAAACCGGCGAAAGTATTTTAATTTGCCCACCTAAAGATAATGTTCGTGTCAGTAATCTGCTACGCTCTCCAATGGATGAGGCCGTCAGTGCACTCCATTTGAACGACTATCGTGCACTTCATTATTTATTTTTGAGTGCTGTCGGACTAAAAATTGCGACCTGCCGCACTGACTTGGAGCGTCTAACTGGTACAACTCTATTAAGTGTTCAGGCTCAACGACATGATCTCAACATATCGGCGGTGACAGCCAAAGTCATTGAAAGTTTAATAAGATCAAAAGCCCTGCGATTGACAGAGGAATCTTCAAGTTCTCAAGTCTCACTGGAATCGACGCAGAGTGGAAGACAAAAACTAAAAGTCGTGCTGCGCGCGAGCACCCAAATCGAGGTTAGCAATTTAGGTAAAGCTGCCTTCAAAGCTTGTATTGACTTGGAGAGAGCGAATTTAATGCAGAAGGATTTACAAAAAGCCCAACAGAGTCTGGTGCTGGTGGACCACATGCATTTGTTGTACATTGTCACGCCATACGAACCGTCGGACATCAGCGTGGTTTCCGATTGGAACTGGTTCTACTTGCGTTGCATGCGTTTGGCGCCACATCAAATGCTGACGGCCAAGCTCTTGGGTATTAATGAGTCGAGTCTGATGAAATTGGTTTCTGGGAAACAACTAAAGTTTGAATTAATGTGCATTATGAATCGATTTTTTCTGACCTTAATTCTGTATGAGCTGTGGAATTTAAAACCAATACATCAAGTGGCTCAAGAATTTCAAGTAAATCGTGGAATGGTGCAAGGACTTATCAGCGCGTCTGCTTCTTATGCAAACGCTGTGCAGAAATTCTGTGAAGAATTGGAAGAGTTTTGGGCATTCAAAGAGTTGCTAGGTAGCATGACGAAGAGATTGAGTAACTGCTGTTCATCGGAGTTGGTGCCTCTTATGGATTTGCCATCCGTTAAATTGGTAAGCTTTTGTTTGTATCTTTGAATCGATATTTTTAAAATGATTTTAATGTCATCAGGGACGTGCACGCCAACTATTTAATGCCGGATACAAAAATCTTCAATCTATAGCTAAAGTAAAGCCAAACGAACTGGTGGAGAAAATTGAACATTTAAACTTTCGCACTGCCAAACAACTTATTGCCGGTGCTAAATTACTGCTGCTGGAAAAGGTGGAAACTTTACGCGAAGAAGCTCAGGATGTGTTGGATTTATTTGAAAATAGAAAAACCTGATCGTGTCTTTTATCATATTTTATTTATCGTTTCTTGTACAGACAGGGATTTAAACTGAAGTCGGGTACTTTAGCCGCTTTGGCTACATTGTTAATCTTTTTGAAATGTATGAAGTAGAACAATTTGTTAGTCCAATCATTGTAGATTAATTCGAAGCCGCATTTTTCTATGCTGCTGTTGAACTGCTTGACATTGTCGAATCGGGACTGAACTTCAGCAATCTTTAAAATACCTCTGTGATTTAAGGAATTCGTATTTAGTATTTTTTTTTCAGTTTATTAAAATAAAAAAATATACCCAATCTTAAGCACACGATTAGCTTCCAATATAAAATCCTTTAAATTTGTACCCATCAGAGACAAGCAAAAGACTGCAACATCAATACTTCCGTTGTCCAAAGGAGTATGTGCCATGTCCCCGGCAATGACGCCATCAGCAGCGGCGACTAAATCCAATGAGTACACCTTGTTATAAACTGATTTGGCCAACTTTGCTTCTCCGCATCCAAAGTCTGCGATGACATGAGTTTTTGGACTGAAATATAAACATTAATTGATAAAAATGGATTGAAACAAATTTACACACGTCTTACAGTTTCTTAATCGACTTGATTATCCGATCTAATGGATTCATCGGCCACTTTTGTACTTGATTTTGATATCCTTCGTGGTATGTCTTAAATGCTTCTGGATCCTCGAAAGCATTTCTTGCCTTGTCACTAGTTGTCGAATAAAGCTGTTCGTTGATAAATCGGAAGCGCGATGCTTTTAAGTCATCTATCAAATGATTAGCCCAAGAATTTGTCTCTTTTTTCTGATCTGCAGTAGCTTCGACCAATTTTTCCTTTTGAGTCTTTTTATTACTAACTTTAGGTCCTTCCAGCTTTTCCGCCACAATTTCCTTCTTCTTTTTAGGAAGCTTTTTCTTGGGAGGAGGTAAGGATTCTGACTCATCATCACTTTCGTGGGCCCGCTTCTTGCTCTTACATTTTTTAGTTTTGGTCTTTTTATTGTCCTCTTCCAAGTGGTTTGGATTAAACAGCCTCACAAAACGCCCTGGTTCATTATCGAGCTCGTCTTCGGAGTCACTTGATTGTTTTACCTTCTTTTTTCCTTTCTTATTGCGCTTTGATTGGTTTACCTTTAGTTTAAAAAAGATACACAAAGATAATGAAATCGGGCAACTAACTTGTTTTTATGTGATCGTTACCTGAAACTTTATTCCGTTCTTTGGAACATCTTCATCCCATTCGGGTATTTCAAAAACAGTGGACATAATTAAATTATGGGACAACGCACGTGTACAATGCCGGAATTTTTTTTGTGGAATCCATCAATAATTTAAATTTAATAATAGTCAACATGCCAAGGTGACATTTCGAAAACTTATAATCGCACGTCAGTTTTCTTCGAAGTTCTAGCTCAGGAAAATTTTAATCAGTCAAAACCATATGATTTTGACAATCGAGAAACTTTTTAATTTTATTTTGCGTGAAAATGTTGTAATAATCAAAAATTTCCGGCAATTAATCCCGAACTTCGTTAATTTAAACAAATCAAGTACAAGTCGACCAACGTTAAGTTCTATAAAAATGTTGCACCTAAAACAGTACCGTCAACTAATCAACCAACGTTTAGGATCATTAGGATTTCGCAACATTAGCCCAAATGTACCCAAACGAGTGCAGTATTTTCCCAAAAACTTTTCCACAAACAACACACTTTCAAAGAAACAGGTTAGTTCTTTTGATTATTGCGCATAAGTTTTAAATTAACATTGTTTCATCTCTAATTCCAGATTAAACAGATCAATGCTGAGTATTCGGCTGTTATTAATTTGCTACAAAAGTCATTTGGGATAAATCGAACGACAATAACACGATGCATCCACACTTCAGTGCTTAAATTCAGCAACCAAAAACCACCTGAGAAATCGCCGGATGGCAAAGAACAAGGAAGTAGTGGCGAAGGTTCTGATGGCAAAAAGCCAAATGATGACGGCGATAAAATGATTTCAGTTTTAACGAAAACCATTCTTTGGATGGTCACAATTTATATGTTGGTTGCTGTTGTGTCTACAATTCTACCGAATAGAAACAATCCTGAGACATCAACAAGATACGTGTCCTGGCATGAGTTTGTGCATCACATGCTGGCTGTTGGCGAGGTGAAACAACTAATTGTCAGGCCGGATATGGAGATGGTAACCATTATACTGAACGAAGGCGCCATTATCAAGGGCAGACGTGCCACTTCAAATGTGTTTCACATGGCTATCGCCGACACATCGACATTCGAAGAAAAGTTGCGAGATGTTGAGAAGCGGTTAGGTGTTTCTGAATCTAATGGTTTGACAGTACAGTATGAAAGAAATTCCGACACAGCTTCCAAACTTGTTATCAGTCTGCTGGTGGCTGCAGTTATGATCTCTCTGTTATCTCGAATGAAAGGCGGGAAGGCGCCGATGTCTATGGATTCATTTGTAAGGATCATATGACATTAAAAAGTGGCATTTTTCAAACTCGCGTTTTTGTTACAGACTCAAATGGCACGCGCAAAATTTACCCTTGTCGATCCCTCGGATGTTGGCAAAGGCGTCTTATTCAAAGATGTAGCGGGACTACAAGAAGCCAAACAAGAAGTAATTGAGTTTGTTGATTACCTTAAAACGCCAGAACGTTATCAACGTTTAGGCGCTAAAGTTCCGCGCGGAGCTCTTCTCTTGGGGCCACCAGGCTGCGGCAAAACGCTTCTGGCCAAAGCAGTCGCCACCGAAGCTAAAGTGCCATTCTTAAGCATGAACGGATCAGAGTTCATTGAAATGATTGGTGGACTTGGAGCAGCCCGTGTTCGAGATTTGTTTAAGGAAGCTAAAACAAGAGCGCCATGCATTATTTATATTGACGAGATTGATGCGATTGGCAGACAGAGAGCAGGATCAGGTAATATTTTGAATTCACGAATCAATATTTCACAGTTTAATTGCTTTTATGCCATTAGGAGGATCAACTCAATTTAGTTCTGGAGAATCAGAGCAGACGTTAAATCAACTCCTTGTTGAGATGGATGGCATGTCGTCGAAGGCGGGCGTCTTGATGTTGGCAAGTACCAATCGAGCTGATGTTCTCGATAAGGCATTATTACGACCAGGCCGCTTTGATCGTCACATTCTTATTGACCTGCCCAATCAAATAGAACGAAAAGAAATTTTTGAGAAACATCTATCAAACATTGCCCTAGAAAAATCGCCGGATGTCTACTCAAATCGACTTGCCACATTAACGCCGGGCTTTTCCGGTGCTGACATTGCCAACGTTTGTAATGAAGCCGCTTTGCATGCGGCTCGTAGCAGTCAGAAGGTTGTTTTGTCCAAGAACTTGGAGTACGCAGTTGAGCGATTTGTTGGCGGCACAGAGAAGCGGTCGCACGCACTCACCCAAGCTGAACGTAGGGTGATAGCGTTCCATGAGTCGGGTCATGCGTTGGTTGGGTGGCTTCTGCCCTATTCTGATGTGTTACTCAAAGTGACAATCGTTCCACGCACCAGTCTGGCACTTGGCTTTGCACAATATACTCCAAGTGAGCAAAAATTGTTTACCACGGAACAGGTTCGTTGCATTTATGCAGTTTCGGACATCATTTTATGATTTTAATCGGTTTTCCAGCTCACAGACAAAATGTGCATGGCTTTGGGTGGTCGTGTCGCCGAAAGTCTAACATTTAACCGGATTACTACTGGCGCTCAGAACGATCTGGAGAAGGTGACCAAAATAGCGTACGCCCAAATCAAAAAGTTTGGCATGAACGACGTCATTGGGCCGATGTATCTTCGAGACGAAAACGAGAGCAACGTTGTCGGCGAGAAGCCGTTCTCAAAGGCAATGGCGAATACCATTGATCATGAGGCTAGGAAGTTGATTTCTAGCGCTTACCGAAAGACCGAACAGCTTTTAATAGATAATAAGGACAAATTGACTTTGGTAAAATTCTTGAAATGGATTTTTATTTAATTATTTGTTTTGATTCTTAATGTTTTCTTGTAGTTGGCGGAAACTTTGCTAGAGAAGGAAACACTTAATTACGATGATGTTGTAGCTCTCATTGGGCAACCGAAATACGATGATGCTAAGCGGAAAATTGAGCCAGTCGAATTTGAAGAGTCATTAAAAGGACTAACGACAGATTCGTCAAAGTAGTGGTTGTCGACGTGAAACTGTACAAACATTTTAATAGAAATTTGTTAAACTAATTAAATGTCCTTTTTTGATTTACTACTGAACTCTTGTTATATAAGTTCTGCCAACTGCGTTTTGACTCCTTGGATTCCGCAAAAGAATATATCAACAAAAAAAATTGCGTTAATATCAAATCTTCGCTACTATCCCAATTTTAGTTACCAACCAATACATAATTATATTTTATGCTTCTGGAAACAATCGTCCAGAAATGTGGTTATTTTTTTAGTGTCAAGTCAGATCCTTCGCAAATCGTAACATATTTCTGACACTAAACTATGCCGGAAAATTGAGGATATTAAGATTTCACATATGACTCATTTATTGTCTTCGAACTGTAGGTACGAGAAGATACCATTCATCATCATTGATTAGCCTTCTATAGGATACTGACCAGTGGAACGAAGACCGCGCCATAGCATATACCACTAGCTGAAGGTAAAGTTTTACTGCGTGCGGTCATTTGGCTACTTGAATGAATATGATACCGTATAAACTTTAAAGATCCAAATTCGCATTTTTCTTAAGTGTTATCTCTCTTCCGCCAGCAGGCATGCTGCAGCATCTTAACACCACTGCGGTTCTCATACACATGTGTAACATTACAACAAAATTATCGTCGATCACTTCATACTTTTATTCACTATTGGAGATCGACAACTATACTAAGAAAGACGCCGTCATTGCGTGAGATTGAAGATTTCAAAAGGTTGCAGCCAAAGCGCGATCTCCACTATTTATTTGTTGAATGTGGGCATTCCTAAGAATGTGTTAGAGCGCTAAGATTTCCTCGAATTCATTAAAAAAGTACTGTAGTAGGCTCAAGTTAGTTTCTATATTAATAGAGTTGGTCGATCATAAGGATGTATTAAAAACTTATCCATAGCTCATGAAAATTAGTAAAGTTAATACACTGGAGCTCATTATTTTATGAACTAAATGGTGTCTTTTAGTTGGGGGAAACTATCCCTATCTGCTTCCTTCTTCTTGTTTAATGTTTACCTACACAATTGTTTATGTAGTTTGTCTTAGCATTGTGCATATAGACGAATACCTACGCTTATCCAACCAGCATTTTGCCTGTCGCTGCGAAGATCATTTGTTGTGTCTGTAGCTGTAAGTTGTTCCGCTCTGTCCAGTTCACTGTTCATGCCGCAGTCGAGATCTGCGTCTCAGTCATATTTTGTCCATGTAAATGGTTCGATCTGTACGCGTCGTATTTGATCCTCTTGCGTGTGTGTGGTTCGGCCAGCCATCGACAGTGGTTTACAGTCAATTCTTCGTGTGTTTTTCATATATAATTTGATTTGTAGTGTAAAGAAAAGAAGGCTTTTTGACAACAGCTAATACAGGTGAGGAATTTTGTAGCAAAAAGTTGAGTTTTTGCCAAAAAAAAAAAATGATAATGAAAAGTGCGTCGACTGCACTGACACTAGTGGCTAGTGATCAAATGTGAAAAGTCTAATTAAAACTGTTTTGTTTGTAAGTGCAACATCCGTGACCGCCGTGCAAATAAAATTCATACAATGATAAAAAAATAAAAATGTTGTTGAGGGGTAGGCGGCAACTGGAAGCACGCTCGAACTCAATAATTGTTTCTGGTGCTCACAGACTTTGTGTCTCGCGCGGGCCTTGTCAGTTGAACGCAGCACCTAAGCAAAATTTCTGGATTTTGGTGGTTCAGTGGTTCGGTTTTATCCGGGGTCTCAGCTTAAATCCAATCATGCAATCCTGCACGATCATGTTTGTATGAGATTCCATTGAGTAGCACGCCGCGATCGGGACGGATTTGTTTATTTTGATTTCGAGGCGCTCCTCGCGCCACTTGCGCCATGGAGAATACGCTAACACCTTGT
>JANSTS010002533.1:15727-30078 GCA_026546915.1 Sylvicola fuscatus
CGAATTACATATTTTTTTAGGTTATGTTTTGTCTAAAGCATCAATGAATATTTTTATACTTGCGGTTGACTCTCAATTCAATTAATTAACTTTGTGGAAACATTTATCATACCTAGCATTTTAAGTGGAAATACGTTTTATTTGTAATATTTAGGATCAGACGATATGTGGACACCAGTGAAGCAGTTGTTCAGCGTAGTGGATGGCTTTCTTACCAATCCAACGTCTGGCATCAATATAACAACTTTTGAGCTCGCACTGACAAAACATAAGCAAAACTTTATAGCGCTGCTTAAAAATCCGGTATGTTGCCAAATATCACAGTTTTGAATTATTAACATTATTGAAAACTGTTTTCTAGCCCCGGAATGCCAAAAGTCGGGAGGAGATAAACCGCGGCGTCGTTGATGGTGTCAATCTTCCCAATATTGGACACACATTGCTATCAAAAGATCTTGTCAGTGAGTGTATGATTATATCGGACATGTACGAACTGAATGAATTCATTGCATTGGAGCTACTTTGCACTGCCCAGCAACTTATGCCGCAGCATCCAGGACTGCCTAGAGGATTAGTGGCTATTCTTTTGTATTATGATAGCAGAAAAACTTTGGCATCTACGCTGAAGGAATTATTTCAGGCGCGTAGCGGCATCTCCTGGTGTACAGACGCCGCAGATGAGGTAAACTATAATAAAAATAAATAAGAAATATTTTCTTTATTCTCATTATTTTTAGGTCACTAAAATGGTATCAAAATATACCACTGAATTAGTACGGGATGGTGTTTTGGACAAAATTATCAATTTACTTAATGAGTTAGACGTTTCAAAAGAGGTAAGCTGCCAAAGACAATTGGGCTCCAACCAAAATCAAACGTCTTCGTATTTTTACAGGTTGAATTGCTCAGTAATAACCGCGCCCTTGGACCACCAAAACACCATCGCCAGGTGCTCGATTTCTTCGAAGAAATTCGTCTTCAATTAGCACTTTGCTTGTACAACTATTCTGCGCAGTGTGGACTTCCAAAAACCACAACAATTAGTTTGATCAAGTATCTTGCCAGGTATAAAGCGGCTGACTCCCGTGGCGGAATTGATAATGTCACACTAGTCTTGCTCATTGCACTGCTATACGCTTTAGACGTAAGCGTCCTTCAGAGACGTGATGATTGTGAGCAACTTGTAAGAAAATTGCCCATTGTCAGTGATGATAGTTTTCTGGAATCCGTTTTGCAAACCCTCGAAACAAACTGGGAGCATGACGACTTGCGGTCCACCGCACTTTTTGCTGTTGGTTTGAGTTTAGCTACCTTGAGACAAGCTCCGCAAAATATGCACATTCGTTGCATTGACCGAGATGAGGCATTAGTAGACCAAGCCATACAAGGCAAAGTATTCGAGGCGCTTTATCATAAAGTTCTGGAAAATGACTCGTTTTACCAGTAAGTTGTTTGACAGATTTTGGAATTAATTGGAATTATTATCATTATTCTAATTGCAGAACTGAATTCTTCTTCCGCCGCATTCATTGTCTTCTGACTGACTTCATTGAGTTGATGCATTCAAAAGTGACTGAGCTGCGCGCGCGTGCCGATGAAACTGCTCGCTCAGTGCAACGGTACGCACAGGAAGGCCTTGATCCCAGATCCGATTTGTGTCACGATTTCGAGACGCTTCTTTTGACCGTTGGTAAATTATATAGCCGCGACAAGTTGGAACTGTCGCTGTGTCTAGAGTATTGGGGACCAATGGAAGTGGCAAATAATTATGCCAAATCATCAAATCGATCTGTGTCGTTGTTCAAATTTATACGTTTGGCCAGCGAATTACTGCCGGCTACATTATTCGTGCCATATCTCAAAATGTTGGCTGGTCTTTCTAGCTGTCAGCAATCAGCTCGAAATGCGTTTAATTTGTTGAAGCACGGATCAGGCGTTTCTGGCAGTAATACATTGTCTTGGGACCACTTTTTTAATTCATTGGCGAAATACTACACGTACGTAAAATCTGTTTTTTTTTTTGCTTCGTTTTCTAACGTATCTTTGTATATCATCTGGCAGAACACTTCGTCAAGAACAACATCCTTCCAGCGAGACAGTGTACAGAAATCGAGCTTTAAGTCGCAATATTAGTCCACAAGAAATTGCCGGATTGCAAGCTGTATTGGGAGTGATTCGGGCGGTTGCCACTTACGACGAAGTAGCACGAGTTGCCTTGTGTGAGCATCCAAATTGGGCGCCACTTCACGTCTTGTTGGGTCTTGTGGGATGTTCCATATTCATTCCATTAAAAACAGACTTGCTGTACACACTTGCTGCCCTGGGAAAGTCTCGCGAAACGGCCATTCAATTGTGGAATAATTTAGAAGCTTCGCAAATAATTCCCACTATTCCATCGACAAATACCTTCGGTAATTTGAAAATGTTTAATCATTGTCACAAACGTATTAATTTGTCCTCTTTTAGTATCCCGAGGAATAGAATCTGAAATCGACCAAAATGAGAGTCGCAATGAAGTGTATCCTTTAACACAAGCAGTCCTCGATCTACTGTATTCCTTGGTGTCAACGGCTGTTCCTAAAAATTTAGGAGCTGGACCACGAAAACCAGGTCTTGATCCTTATGTGACGTTTATTGTAAAGACTATTTTCCTGCGATTCTATCATCGTAACTACAAAGATCCGGCTGAGAAGTGGGTTATCGCTGAAAAAAGTTTAAAGATAATCGAATACTTTATACGTACTTATGATCCAAATCCAATCGATTTTCCATCAAACGGAGTTCTTCAGGATGAAAACTCACCGCCTGGATACCATATTATGCTGCAAATAAACACAGAGTCCGAAATGCTGCGTCAAATGTTGCACATCATCGACGAAGCTTGCACTATGTTGGATATGTACGCCCCGTTTCCGGGCAAAGCGAAACTAGAGGAGTCCGCTTTGTACATCATGAACATAATTCGGCGTAGTCTTGAATTGCAGCACCTCTTCTTTGATGCCCACTATGCGGCCAATTGTGAGATTTTGTTGGCTGGCATCAATAAACTTTTATTGGGAGTGAATCCGCGAAGTGGAAATGCTGATCATATGTTGAACGTGACCAAATATGTAACGTACAATTCGTGGCTGCCGAAACATGCGCTATGTGCCGTCAGAATCCTCAATTATGTAGCCCAGCAGCCGAATGTTAACGCTCAATTGCTGGGCGTCTTTACACAACACGAACAACTGAAAAACACAATTCGATTTGGGTTTGTCGAATGCCTGGAAAGTGATCAAACGTACAATGTTGGCGAATGCAAGGGAGACGCAATGGAAACAGAGGAAGTTGAGATGAATTTGAAAGAGGCCATCATTAGTCTTCTACAAGATTGTTTGCCGCAAACGGCGCCAAATATTGCCCACTATTTGCTTGGCTTTGATATCACCAGAAAGATACGTGAGACCCAATTGCAGAGACCTGGAGTCATGGACTTTCCTAGCACTTGCACCAAATCTCTTGTCACTATTTTGGACAACTCGCTAGAGGTTTGATTTCTAATATTTTTTAGTGTATACAATGTTTAACGTTTTCTGTGCATTTTAAGCGTAAAAAGTCTGAAGCATTGAGTGACTTGCGGCATGAACGACTCATCGAAAGATCATATGCACTTCTTTATGCTTTGTGCTTGAATCGAGACACCTCAGATGTCATTTTAAGGTATGAAGCTCAAACGTTTTCCCTGTGATTAGACACTAAACTGCATTCGTTACAGATTCTTACGCTCGTGCAATGATTTTTTTGGTCGACACCTTCAAGGGCTTCCCTTTTCAAGTGGCAAAAATAATTCTCGAATTCTTAATCAAATGACAGGGCTTCTTAAGTGTGTCGCCATTGAATTGAAAGTCACTGCTTCCAAAAATCAAAACACTCAATTTGGAAATTTGTGTAACATTCTGCTGGGCGTCGTTCACAATATGCCACCGGAAAACACATCCATGGAGTTGAGTCATTTTTCGTTTGTTGGCGCCAACGGAACTTCTATAATGATGGATACAACTATGGCTGGCAATCTTCACGCGACAGACCAAAGTAATCGCCTATTGCTGTGCCGACTGTTGGAATGCCTTGATTTTGAGATGCAGGGTATCGAAAGGCCGAAATGGGACTATTTTGATAACAACTTAATGCATCAACTCTTGCTTAGTTCTGAAATGAATACAAAGCAAGGTATCAAGTTGATTAATGTAAAGAAACTTCACGAGGTATTGAAAGATGATTTGAATACTGTGCAGAGTACCGTGGCTGCAGGCCAACGCCAGTCCATAATGCATGAGATTGAAGCTATTTTGTCGTTTGCTGTGGCATTGAATACGCAAAAGAATTTGTGCGCAGCTACTGTCCGTTTCATGGAAGCGTGGGGCCAAGTGACAGAAGTGCTGTTTAGTGTGGCGCCAGAGTTTGTAATTTCCAAAGAGGCCAAACAAGGCTTGCTGCTAGACATCCTTCAAACATTGTTGGGGAAAGTGGTGCCAGCGCAGATGATGTCCGAAATGACGAACTTGGCGTCTGCGACGGTCTTACAGTTGCTTGTGAACTTGAGGCAGTGTTACTCTCCAAATATCTCTGATAAACGTAAGTGCAATTTATTTATGATATTGGCAATTGATTTTAATTCTTATTAATCTATGAATCTCAGAATCATCCTTATCAGGATATCAACAAAACAACTCGCTGAATCTGACATCAGCTTACAATCAATCACAAATGCACTCCACGATCACGCCGCAGAAAAACTCGCTAAGTTTGAAATACATTTTGAAGCATATTGCTGACTGGATCATCATCAGTGGCGTTGCGTCTCAGAAATTACGGATAAACTTATACGCTGCCTTGCTAAATTTTATGCACATTATCAAAAAATCAAATAAATTGAATGACGCCGAAGTGCATGATGACTACTATGTATCTAGATTGGATCGGTCGCTGCAAGTATCAAACGTTGCTCAAGATCCAGATGACACTGACCAATCACAAATGGCCGTCGAAGTGTTCACTTCATTTGGGGACAAGCTGATTGATATCTTGTGTCACGATTGCACTGGTGGTCACGATGTTTCAAAAATGTTGGCGTTATCTTGTGTGGATATGCTGTTGGATTTGGACCAAATGACCTGTTTTATTCAATTTATCTCCAGAAGAGGTTTGACTTGACAACATTTTGTATTTATTCTTAAACTAAATCGATTTAATTGAAACGTTTAGGTTACTTGATGCATTTAATTGATAGTCTAATGAAAGCCGACAATAGTCTGTGTCGTGTCCTGGACGTATCGCCGGACATGAAAGCACTTTATGTGTACGAGTCGAAATTGGCGATGCTTGGACGAATTGGTAGTTCCTATCTGGGTGCTGAACTCCTGCTGGAGCAGCGTGCACTTGGAGTACTTTCTGGTATGAAAGTATACGATATGCATCCCGACTTCCAGGTGAACAACTATGGTCAACAATTCTCGGCGACCTCATTCATTCCGCCTGTGGAGCTGCGATACCAGCAGATTCTGTTTCCAGCGCTCAATCTGTGTGACGTTGTGCTTTCTACACTTGGCTCGGACAACACATCAGCCGTTACGCAAGTGATGCATTTCTTGCTATCACACGGAGACATGATTGAAATTGTTTTGCGGGCAGGAACACCGTTCCTTAATTTGGGACTTCTTAAGGAGTTATCCGCCATCACTGGCCTCATAGCACGCACTGCCAACCAGGACATTTCGAACTTTATTGAAGTCAATTTAAATCAGGACTTGGGCGCTCATCTGTATCGTCTGCAAAAGCTTATGCTCACTCTGATACCACGTTTCGTGCTGTCGCATTCGACGTTGACAGAGATGTTCAAGATGGAAAATCTCACGTATCAAGCGACTGATAAGAACAAGTCAGAGCACATTAAATTATTCTTACAGATCGCTTGTAACTTATCATTATACGCACGCAATGCGATCGCGAATCATTCGGCCGACCACAGAACCACTGGTATTCTCTTTTCGCCGAATATTAGCGAAAGTGTTCAACGGTAAGTTTTGATAAATCATACTAATAATTAAGTTTGATTATTGAAAAATAATGTTTTAGCAATGAGACACGCTCCGGCACTTTGGAGATATCGCCCAGTATCGGTATTATCGTGTCCCAGTTGAGACAATCTGTGGAATACTTCAACAAAGAACAACAAACATTCGCAGCGTTGGTACGCCAACGTAATTCTCTACCCAGTCTTGGATTGGACGACAAAGTGCAGATCCAATACAACAGCATTACGGAGCGTCTGGCTGACAAACAGCTCGAATTGAAGCTGTGCCACTTTTTAACCGAACACTGTTTGTATTTGCTGTGGGCGCATCTGGACTTTTTCATGTTGCGTGCCATTCCAGTCAACACGGTCAATTTTAGCGGCAACGCTTCAATGTTTTCCAACAACAACTGTAAGTATCTTTTCTCCATTAAATAATTAAACTTATTTAAGAGTTACTTGGTTTTTTAGCAATAATTTCTACGCCAATTGAAGCTGGTTGGAAAGTTACCTCTGATGATATTTCCATCTTAAAGAAGCATCTTGTGCAAGTGTTTAATGAGACTTTCAGTAAACAATTGGTCCAAACTTGTCAGGTAATATTATTTATTCAAATTTAATTTATTGTTTATATATTAAATTCTTTTTTTTAAAGGACAAAGATGCTAAAACTGACAAGGGATTTGTGGAAGCTTTGTTGCGCAGGATCAAGCGTCTGATTCAGTTTGTACCCGTTAATTAATAAATAACCATTCAATTATAATTTTTTGTTTGTCTGAAATGATTTCATTTACTTTTTAAAATAAAATTTTACAAATTTAACCGTTTTCTTGTTTTTGATCGCAGTTTAAAATGAGGCATTTTGAAATTGAAGTCCAAAAGTTCTATTTTAAATAAAGATAATTTTAATTTTTTGTAATTTTTTTAATTTTATTTTATTAAAAAAAAGAAAGATGTAATAAAAGAAAAAACAAAGTTAACGTTAAACATTTGCATGTGAAAATAGAATTCGTCCAGATTCCAGAAGAATGCGGTCATTAGAATTTCCCAAAATATCGTGCGATGAGAAAAATGATTGTATATCAGGAAGTTCCCGCAATAGCTGCTCCAGTAACTTAATAAATTTGTCCTCCAAAACTTCTAACATATTATCCCAATATATGACGGGAAATTGTTGAAGCGTGGCTGCAGTTATTTGCAAAGCCACTTGTAAGACGGTTTGCAAGCTATGAGACAGCAACGGTGCACTTATCATTCCGGATTGTGTGCATTCAACTTGAAGGTCTATTCCAATGACTGAACTGTAATCGGGAGCGGTTATGTCCAAATAATCAAAGTGTTGCAAGTAAAATAAATGAACCTTGAAGCCAGGCAAAATTTTGGAACAAATTCGTGAGAATTCTTCGCTAAAATTTATGAAAAAACGATTGCAATCGTCTTCTAGTTTGATGGTTCTTATGACCAGTGCTTTATGTTCCATAATAAAAATGTGTCGAAGAGATTCGTAAGATTTGTCAAGATTCTCTTGCATTTGTGTAAAGTTTTCCAGATTACGGTCGTTTGCATAGGTCCTTAGTTGAGCTAATTTATTGTCAATGTATAATATTTCTTTGCATAGATCATACGGATTGTTATCAAATTCATCATAGTTGCCAAAATTATCATAAAAAACATATTGTTCCGTCACAATATCATTGGTCATTCTACGAAGCTCATCAGGTAGTGATCTCAATTTATTCTCCAATTGCCTTTGCTCCAGTTTCAATGTACTTATATTCTCATTAATGTTCTCAATTGCAACTTTATAATCATCTAATGTGGATGACGCGAATTCGATGAACTCTAAATAATCGTCATCCAACTTCAAGAGACGATTTTGTAGTTGGATAGCCAACTCAGGTTCAAGTTTAAAAATATTGAATCCAGACACAAGCTTGGTCGACTTTAAGTGAATTTCTGTGTAGCCCCAAACCATTTCTTGCATCATTTGTATGTTTTTTTCAATTTTCATTGAATTTCGGTATGAATCTTGTTCCAAAACGTCCCTTTTACACTGCAAATCTCTTTGGTGTGCGTTTAGTTGTTCGTATGTCATAGAATTTGTTGTGAGACCTTCTTCAACGGCAGTTATATAAGTATTGAACATCGTTACAAATGTTGAAGCTTCGACTGACTTAGTTTTCAAACGAAAAATCTCTTCCTGCAGCTTTAAAATATTTTCCGAATATTTTATTAACGAGACTCCCAATTTGTCAACTATTTTTGGTACTATATTCATACAATTTTCAATTATATGTTCACAGTCTAAAAGAATTTTCTTATTTGTTGGCCTTAACTCAGAAGCTTTTTCTTTTCTTTGATTATATTTATCACGTGAATTACGAATGGTAATAAATTTATACCAAATTTTGGACAATCTCGTTTTTCTTAATTCGTCATCGTCTGATCCAATGTCATCCGTTTCGCTGATAACCACTGATTTGTTTTCTAAAATGTTCTGGTTAATTATAAATTTGACAGCACTTTGAATTAATGGATCATCGGACTGGATTTTACAATTGTTCAACAATTCCCAAGAAGTCTGTAAACAATTAATAAGATAAACCTGACGAAATTGCTTTAAATAATCAAAAATCTTACGTTTTTTATTTGTCTTGAAGGTCGCAAAGCATCTAATGCGAAAAGCGGTGGGCAATAGCCAACATTGGACATCATAGAGCGCATAAACTGAATCATAACTGTCTGGGTTCTGAATATTCCAATTAGAAGAACATCCTTAATTCGGGCCTGTAAACAAATAATGCATTAATCTTATAAGACAATTAATCCTTAACAATATACCTGAATTTCGTTGTCTAGAGGAATAACAAAATCAAAAAGGTAACCACAGAAGTCCGTACGAATTTCGGAAGTAGATTCCACGAGCATTCGATCCATTTGTCGAAGACTTTCAACGGTAGCTCTGTCATATATCATAGTTTTAAGTATATCTTCTAGAATACACTGTAATTTAGACTCACAGGTCTGTGTGCGATATGTTGCGTACCCTAATTCTCTGTCACATTCGCAGATCTTAAGTTTTGATTGCATTTTATCTTGACAAGTGTAGGAAATATTTAACGCCAGCTTGTAAATTGAATTTTGTTTCCAACTTCGTACCAAAGATGCCTTAAGAACCTGCTCTTTGGCTAAGCACCAACGTTTTCTAACCAACAATCGGTTAGCATCCTTGTATATGCGTTCGAATTCAACTTTCAGGGCCGATATAAAGGTGAGATCAGGTAGCGAACTTCCAGAGCTAACCCAAACCATTTTGTTCAAAATAATCTGTTGCTGTGCAATGGTTTTGAATCTCTTGGCATACAAAGCTAACGAAGTTTTAGAGAGCTGTTTAAAATAGTTTATCGTCTTTATCTCGCTTTTAAAGAGATATGCCACATCGTTTTTATACTGAGTTGGTTGTGTGACACGCATTTCACTGATTATGTCTTGCAGTTCACTACGATATGATTTGCAGTCCGTCAATATCGTTTCGCCAGAGTGCACATATGAAATGAAGTCTATGTTTTTATTTTCAGCCACATCAATGCTATCATTTAAGTAGTTCAGATCGATTTCCCACTAGAATAAGATTAGTTTTTAACACCTGGAAATCTAGCTGGACGATTGTAGTACTTACATTCAACCACATCTGTTTTTTTTTAGCTAAAAGGTTTGTGTAACGCTTTTTTTTGGAAGCAAGATAACTAATTTGTCTGTCCAGCCTTGTTTGTGTTTGAATCAGATTACATGTTGTTATATAATCGCGTTTCATTTTCTTGCGTTTGTCATTTGATTTTATCATTTCATTGTAAACTTCCGCAATATTTTGATCATAAGACTTTCTCAACCATCTTGTCAAATTTTGAGAATCCAAATTTATGGCTTTGTATGGCTGTAAATACGATAAATTAAGTTATACGTAAGAAAGTTTTTTAAATTAAAATATTTACCCTCTGCACGCAACCTAAGTCTCCTAGAAGCCTGTACCACATTTTAATGTCTATGTTGTGTCTCGAATTTACGATCACCCTATCAACATATCTTTGGTTCAAAACACGTTTGGCTCGTATTGTGTCACCCTCCACTGGCAAAACATTTCTCATCTCTAATTCAACAAATGACATCCCTTGCCAATAGTTGGAACGGCATGATAATGCAAGATGCGAATCTGCATACGACGCATCAAAAAATAACTCAATCGCTGAAACAAATAACAATAATCAAGAAAAACTAACAATAAAGTAAAGTTTTTTACAATATTACCATTGATTAAGGATGTCTTGCCGGTTCCATTTAAGCCCGCAATGACAAAGAAGTTACAAGGTTCCAAAGTAATAGTCTTTTCATGTGTGAAACACTTGAAACCTTGAAGTTTTATCTGAAACGATTGATTTTTTAGTAAAACGTGTTAATTTGAAACTTGCATGCGATTTGTGGAATTCAACTTGAATTCAAAGATAGCAGAAGTTAGTACTCACAGATTTAATTAACATGTTGGTTGAGTTTAATTTTATTGTTTGCGGACATAAAAAAAGCTGCAATGTGATCTTAAAGCAATTAGATCTTCAACTTTACATTTGTCAACGAATTACTTAGAATGACACTAGACGACGTTTATGAAGAAAATTAACAAATGTCAAAAATCTTTAGTGTATACCAACTGGATAAAACTTAATTCACTGTAACCTCACTTTATTCAAGTTGTTTTAAACTCGGTGGTTTTGACTTAATGATTTCGCTATACACCCAACTCTTTTTTTACACGGTAAATGCGTTCCAAAGAAATCCGTGTAAAATAAAACCGTGTAAAAAAGACATGGAACACATTGTAAAATTGAGGATGTGTTCCACAGTTTTAAAAAACCGTGTAAGATGGAAAAAAAAATACTTTTTGGTATGAAAAATCGTGCAAAAAAAACTTATGAAAACACATATCTAATTATTCTACAACATGTTCGTAAAAGATAACAAATAAATTTTAGTTCATAAGTACACAAACATGTGAACACAAAATACTCAATTATGCTTAACACAATTTATAAAATGCAACGAACAATAGAAAAGAGAATGAAAGAAATATAATAAAATTCGGGTATTCCCCTAATTATATTTTATTTTTGTACCTACATGTACATAGTGTATAAAATACACTGTGAAACGTGAATTTTTTTAAAATTATAAAATTATATACATTTTGAAATTCGTGTTAGATCGAATAAATCGTTCAAAAATAAGGAGTAATTGTTCTTGTAAAAATAGAGTTGGGTGTACTTGTTGTGTTGGTATGGCAAAATCAGTAAGTCAGCAGTCAAAATCACAAAATATGCTTTGCTGTTGGTGCTTAGTGATTAATGCTTATACACTTGAATCTTGACTGTCTAATACACTATCCATGACCTATCTGACATTTACGTTATTTAATAGTTAAAATTAAGTTTCGTTAATCCTGAGTAAGTAATTAAATACCTTCATTAATTTACATTATGCTTTCTTAGGAAAATAAGTAGTTTCCGACCCCGATAAAGTGTTCCTACATTGGCATTGCTCAGACGCATGCGCCTTGCGTTTAATAATTATATCGCTGTGATTTATTGCTTTGATTTACTTTACAAATTTCAAAATTGTTTTCACTGTTGATCCTTTATGGCGATATTCATTAGATAATACGTACTGTCGTACTCGCCGCGAGCACGCGAGTCCTGATATACAAAAAACAAGCTGGGGAGCCAGGTTGACCGTACAATTTGTATTAATTCAACATTTTTGCGAGCATGAAAACAATTATGTTCTATTACGCCATTTACATATGTTATCGCATGGATATACAATTTGTGTGATTTTTACATCAACTAACATTATATCAGTCAATCATTTGTACCAACGAAATCGACCAAAGAACAAATTCTCCAACCTAACTTTAAGATTCGATCCGAAGTAGATTTTTTGTTAGCATTGTCCTTGCACGTGAATTTACGGGTAGGCATTAAATAGCCATGGAAGGCCAACAGGATTGAAGCATATCGACAGTCTGCAGAAGTAAAGAAAATGTTAAATCTATGCGCATTCGAAAATTAATTGTTTTATTGATCTGAAAAGCATTTCAATTTGACTTACTTCCAATTAAGTTTATTGACCTGATTTCAGCTATTGCATTTTTTGGTCTGTCTGTCCTTGACATTATCCTCCGCCATAAAAAGCTTCTTCATGTATAACCGCAAAATCCAGGTCAACCTATAAGAAAACACTGAAGGTAAACTTTCAAACCGAAAACCTTAACAATATTTTTGTAAAATCAGTTGGTTCTTTGTACCTTTTAGGCATACATTGTTATTAATAAGCTGCCAATTGATATGAAAGGCGCCGCGCCACGAACGACCACACATCACTTGGACTCATCCGGACTAGTGCCAGTACATATTCCAAGCGAAATTCGGCTAAATTCCATGTTACCTAATTAAAATGGTAAATGAAATGAATGAGTGTCGCAGGAAAATGGAGGAGGAAGCTCAAAATAAGTGTCAGGAGTACATTTCACAGGAGGTGATTATTGATGCACATTTGGAAGGAATGACAATTGGAAGGAACTGCACAAGAAGTATCAGAGTAGGCCCGTTTTAATTGATACCATTCCAAATAAAATAAGGATTACGAAATATGAGAACGAGTTGAAAAAAGTTGGAGCAGTTCATATTGTTTGTTAGTTTTATTATTTTAGGATATGGTCGTTCAGTATTTGTTTTATTTCACATTACTTGGAAGATTTTGAAATTGTAAAACCTTTTCCACATTAAAGAAAGTGAGTTTATAATATTTGGTTTCTGTGAATACGATTTGATTCAGAGATGTTCGTTGAAGTTGAACAATTCGTACATAATTTTGTTTCTTAAAACAATTAATTCCTTGCTTTAACAATATGTTCGTTATTCAATGAAAAATAAATGTTCAATGTACAGCCGTTCGTTGTTTGAACGAACAAGTTTGTTGGACAAATATTAATGAACTTTTCGTTGTCTCAACGAACTTATTCGTTAATTTTATGTACCATTTTGGCTCAGTGTCGAGGGCAACTGAACAAAATTTGATACATTCAACATAAATGATTTAAACTAATTGTTTGAGTCTTGTGATAAACTGATTTATTCATTGAATTGTACGGGCTTTTATACAGAATTTTCGGATCGAGTTAATTTTTGATTCATTATTTATAATAAAGTATTTCATGGGAATTATAAATAGTTAAAAAAAGAAAGGGAATTCTCATGAAGCGGAAGAAAAAAATGTTGTCCTTCTTTCAAAAATGTTACGCTAGTGTTTTGTGTTTTTGTAAAATAAATTGTGATCAGTATTAATTTAAAAATGTGCATTAGTTTACGGTTAATTTGCAGTAATTGAATTTAGTTAATTCTATCAAAAAATGATTTTTGAAAATATTTCCTTATATAAGGTGTAATTACTAATTGTTTAAACAAAGGTAGTGTGGCATGGTGTGGCGGCGCGGCGCGGCGCGGCGCGGCACAGCGCAGCTCTCTCACCAGCCCCCATTTACCTATAAGGGGGTGAATTTTGTCGATCGTGTTCGCGCTCGTTCTTTCTCCTTTGTCGTCGTCTGCCGTCGAGTGCGCTCACCAATAAGAGGGGTGAATTTTGTCGATCGTGCTCACGCTCATTCTTTGTCGTCGTTTGTCGCGGAGTGCAGACGTGTTTTTCATTTGATCGCGATCATTTTCAATGTCAATCGATACGGGGTGGGTGGTCAGGTGTGTGAAATGTGATGTGCCTCCTCTAGTGAATTAAATACAACAGTGCTAGTAAATCATGATAAAATAGTTTATTTAAAAAAAGCTTTTACAGTGATTCAGTGATTTGTCATTTTATTCCTTATTTTACCTATAATGAAACAAACTGAAAAATAATTCAAATTTGTTCCATTTCTGGAAATTAATCAAAACAGTGACCGAAAGGATGAAAAGGTAACATCTAACAAAAAGTAGTTAATAATACTAAATGTTTGTTGATAGTAAAATATCAATTTGAAATTTTTCGATTTATAAAAAATGGATATAATGATTTATTGAAAAATTGTGTTTAAATTTTCTGTCTGAAATTAAGTCTTAGTATAAAATGTGATGATATTGTAACAACTGAGTTTATTGAAAGAAATTCATAAGATTTAATGCAAATAATTATGCTTACGTTGATGAAAAATTGAATATAAATATGAAAGAGTCAAAATTGTGATATGCTATATGTGCAT
>JANSTS010002555.1:0-15423 GCA_026546915.1 Sylvicola fuscatus
ACCGGGGACCTTCTGCGTGTTAGGCAGACGTGATAACCGCTACACCACGGAAACACATGGGAGGCTCATTGGGTGTGGCCATTCGCAATTTGTAATGCTTGGAATGATTTTTAAAAAATCCTTAATTCTTTATTTTAGAATCATAATTATGCTAGTTGCAGCCTGCAGGGACTTATTTCAACTCCTTGAATACTTAAACAACATTTCATGCTATACAAGTCTTAATTACAATTTTTATTCTGCGATTTTAGCTAATTTTTATTGTGCCATAATCTCCTTTTCTAATATTATCACGTTTTTTTTTCTCCAAAACGTCCAATCTTAATTATATGTAATCTAAATTTATCTGAAAATTTTATTATTCATGTCCTTGATTATTCTTTATGGAATAAATAATAAAAATTACTTATAGTCAGCTGCATGAATTCAAGCAGATGAGTTTAATGTAAAATTATGAACTGAAAAAAGGAAGTTAGTTGGGTGGAAAATTATGTAATGTGGTTTTTCCTCCTTGAAACACTCCTGAAGCACGTTTAATTCAATTTAAAACTAAACTAAATTATTTGTTACTGTAAAATGAATGATTAAATACTTAAAAAACGATAAAACCTTGCTTATGGCAATATAAAAAGAACTAGACGAGTTTTTGATCTTTTTGTATTTTTTTTTAAATTAAGTTTTATTTAATTAAATAAGTTTTTTATTTCATTTTTATCAATTCATTATTAGAAAAACACAATCTCTCATTCTAACGCATTGTTTGCATGTATTGTATGATTGTAACTCATCTGTACTTATTTTAATTGCAAATGTTGAAAAATAATATAAATGTAATTATGCCAACGTTCTACAGTTAAAAGAATGCATGAAAAAGTAGACATTTTTGTAAAAAAGAAACAGTGACGGGAAATGGTTGGATTTTACGGGGTTTTAAACGTAATAAATTGGATTTTTACGTAAAAATCAATCAATTTATAGAAAATATGGTTGCTCCAACACGCAATTCAAAAAAAAAAAAAAACTGAGAAAAATTCCGATCTGCCGGGTCGTATATAAACTAATAAATAAAATGAGTCTTGAAATAGGCAAAACTGTCCACAAATAAAAAATTACAAAACCTACGAATTCTCCTTATTAGATGTGTCGAATTCAAGGTAATTTTATCATAAACTATTTCGTGGTACTCCATTTTGCTCGGTTACCGGTCAATTTATTTAAAATACGAATTATTGTTTGTGAGTGTGTCGTCAAAATGAGAACACGGTAAAGAAGTCGCGCGAGCAGAACGTATCGTAATCTCAAGCAGCATCCGCGTGATCCTGATTTATTGTAGCTACAGTTGGAACACGAAACGAAAAAGTGGGAGACGCGTGGTGGCGATAGTGGAGGTCTTCTGTGTTTCGATGTTTCCACAAAACAAATTAGAAGGAACAGTGAAAACGAGAAGAAAAACGATGATATTATTAGCAAACAAAACGGACAACTCAAATTAGCTCTAATGCAACAACCCCAGACACCAACAAAGGCAATGAAATGTGTACGCGATTGTAATTAAAATAATTTATTTAGATTGTTTTTTTGAACTCGGAGAAAAGAATCAGAGCATAAGTGTTTTAGAAGAAACAACTACAGGTTTGGTCGTGTGAACGAGGAATTGGAATTGGACTTACGATGCACTTATGATGGAGGATTCGGGGATGGGTGGTGTTCTTGTTGGTAATTAATTTGCAGTAAAATGTGTTTGAATTTATCATTTGAATAGTCTGAGTAATTTTATAGTTTCAAAGAGATTTGCTCGCGAATTTAAATTTTTGTTGGTTTTTTTATTCTTTACGCATGCAGTTTTGCAAGTAAATTCCAAGTAAGTTTTACAATAGCTGATCGAAACATATAACACACAGAAAATAATATATGTCCATTTTTCAAAGTTGGCTGTTGTTGATCCATTTTTCTTTCCTCCCCCATCTCTCTTATATTTAGCAAATGCCTTCACCGAATATCATCTCTCGTCAAACGTTCTTTTAACAGAATTCCTCCTCCCTCATCATCCGCCATTCTAATTTCGCCGAATCTTTATTCCTTCCTTCAAAAAAAAAATCCATTCTTCCGCGTAATTGTTGTTTTTGTTGATGTTGTTGCGGTTGTTTTCGTGTAACCAATATAATTTTATTTAAGAGAAGTAATGCTGCATCGATTACTTGTTCTATTTGTTGTTGCTGTTTTGTTTGACGGATCGATTTGATTACTGGAACGCATCACATAGCATACTTCCGTGTCCATTCTCGGGCAAGCTCGTTATATTTTTCTCGATCGGTTTTGTATAATCTGGCGATCTCAGGCACCAGTGGATCATCTGGATTTGGATCACAGAGCAGAGAGCAAATAGATAACAGAACTGCAATTGAAAGAAATCGGTTAAATACTGTCGTAAGGTCGCGAAACTCGCTAGCAAATTTACCTTTTGAAATAGTTAGTGCTGGTGACCATTGCGATCTTAAAATGTCGAGACAAATCGACCCATTACTGTTAATATTTGGATGATATATACGCGTTGTAAAAGCCACTTTTGGCGGTTTGAACGGGTAGTCTGTTGGGAAATGAATTGTTAGGAAAAACACTCCACCTTGATACGGACTGTCGGGCTGAAAGGAAATAAACAGATGCATTAGTGTCATTGAAATGAGGAAATTGCCGTTCTTAAAAGACAGCACAGCGAACTTTTTGTATACTTACAGGTCCCATTATTGTTGCTTGCCAGTGAAACACTAAAATAAACAAGAAGGAAAAAGATATTTAGTAAAATGAATTAATTACTTGATTAAATAAATTAATAAATTTGAAAAAAAAAAAAAATATTTGAAAGTTTACAAGATATGAACGATAGTTGATTTACATTCACTCCTTCTCAAATTACTTTCGATTTAATCTAGCACCATTATAACAACTCATTAAAACGCAAATTTGTTTTAGCAGTTGTGCGAACGATGCAAAGGACATTTAACTTTTTAAAGTGTTGAAAAACTGACTGAGAAAGAAAGCAAGAAGCGCGTGGCGTGCTGCCCCGCGCGCACACACGCTGAGTAAATTTCGCTGAACACATCGAGGAATCGAACCAGCACTGCCATACACAGTAACGTGTGACGGCGACGCCAACAAACTTGCAGGGCTACAGACGCGCTGCCATTTCGTTTATCGATTATGTGGCTGATTCAGATTTGGAAAAGGGATTTACTTTAAATTTAACTAACTTTTTTTTTTAACAAACCGCTTAAAGTAACATAAAACCTGCTTTTAGCCAAAAATGAAACATTTTCTTTTTGTGTACATAAATAGTACGATTATTCAAGGAATCCAACTTCGTAGTTGGCAGGCGACCGCTGAATGCGAAACACAGCCGTTGCACAGGTATTGGCACGTGGCAATTAGAAGCGAATTATGAATACGCCACTCACGGGCAGCAGCATATCTGCGAACAGATAATTATTGCTAAATACAAGGTAAATGCCTTTAAAAGGTCACAGCATTATGGTGGCGCATAAAACGCGAACAGTTCGCCAATTTCAAGGTTATGACGTTGGCGTGCATTTTGCAAAGAATTTCTAGTACCCAACCCAGTCCAGATATAAGTCAGCTTGCGGCGAGTCGATTTGTCTGATTGGCCATTTGATTTTGCGGCTGAGGTTTGTAATGCTACAAAAAATAAATTTGGTGTCGGCCCACCAAAATGCTTGCGTTGTTTGTGCCGGCCACCGGGTCCCTCGGCTTGGTTTGATACGTTCGTGTGCAGCCGCGCAGCGCCGTTTTTCCTTGCCTATTAAAATGTACGCTATTTATAATCCACACGCAGCAGAAGACGACGCGACGACTGCCATCGGAAGATGTTGGCCAAGACCAATAAGATTCACATTCACACGCGCAGCCATAGTTAAGTGATAAGACGATGGTAGTGAGGCGAATAGACTGTGCAAATTTAGTGGGGAATATGAGAAGATGTGTGCTTGGGAAATTGACGCACATGGTCGGAATTACTGCGGCTCGTGCGTGCAACCAAAAATGAGAAATCCATTTTCGCGTGCACGTGACCGACTGTTAGTCAGCTGCACATGAATCCGCTTAAGCAAACCTTCACAGAAGTTAAATATTTTAAATCAGTTTAAATTAAAAGTGGCACAATTACTGACTTAGTTAAGCAGCATTGTTATGAGCATCAAGTGAAAGTAGTGATTCAATAAACGCACAAAAGAAACCTCAATTAACACGATGTACAGTAAGTGAAAGTGAGGGTCCCCTGAATTCATCGTTCTGCTCCGTTAAGAGGGTGGACAGCTAAACTGATTCATATTACAATCAATTTTTAATCCAGGGATAATGGAAATTAAATGCATAGATAAGACAGAACACAATTGCTGGGTGCTCATTCAATATCAATTATGCTTGCGCAGGCACCTTCCTATACGAATTACGTTTGAACTAAAACTCATTTGGTGGGAAACAATTAAATTTCGTGAGCTTCGCAGGTTAAAGTCATTGACATGGAAACAACGGCCAGTCAAATATAATGACGTAGATATTGAAGGAGGAAATATTTTTGAAGCAGAATTATCGTTAATGTAAATGTTTGCAGTCTTAAGTATTTATGACTCATATTCAAATGTCATCAAGTCTTAAAAAATAATTAAATCTGGCTGCTTCTAAAATTCTTAACAATCATTTTTTAGATTTTCTCGTACTGGCAACATTTTGTACTTGTCAACAACAAAAATTATCTCAATCAGCAGATAAATGCCACGACAAAGACGGAAATTGTGACTCACAAGTTATACACCTGCACTTTAGAACACGGATTTGAATTGAAATAAATTTTCAGTGCACAGGTACTGATAATAACAATTTAACATTTAGAATTATATTAAAATCATTTTCAACGAACACTCAAAAACCTTTGAATTCCATTAAAAGTTGTATTAATTAAATGATTTCTACTAATTATAGTAATCACTGATCATTGACACTCTCAAGTCCATATGCATAAATGGGAGAACAATGAAAAAACAACAAACACCGATGAGAAAATCATCATCATTATATTCCTAACCGGCTCGCCACAACGACGCAAATGAAGTTAGGGGATTGACCTCAAAACAGCCGCCATCACTTTGTTGTGCTCATGAAAGATGATGAAAGCTGGGCCAGCGATGTCAGAACCCAGCACTAATCAAATGCTCTTGCATTGCCACAAATGTTGCCTTTTTAGTCCTGCCAGTAGTCTGTAAACATTTAAAGGGGATCCACTAGATTTGGTTAAATCATCTTTTGAGTCACACAATGACGTCATGCCTGATGCCTATCCGTATATCGATGACCTACACACTCACGACACGCAAACCAGTTTCAGTTTTAGTGCACAATTCCATGTTACTACATGTCAGAAACGACGACGACGGCCGGACGCATTTGCAAGTTACAATATCAAATAGCCTCAACACATGAAAAAGTAAAAACACACAAAGGCCTCTCAGGGTCTCAGTGCTGAGCCGCGAGACGTAGTTGTAGCGAAAACAACGAATCAGCAGCAGAAGCAGCATCGTTGCCAACGTGTTTGTGAAACATCACGTAAGAAGCAGAAGGCCTGGAAACGTGTTCGCTTGTTGGATTGGCAACAATGCTAATTTTGATGCTTTCCATAAGCGTCATTCTACAGTGACGAAAAACAACAACAGCGCTAGACGTAAGAGGGTTGAGGGCCCAGGGGTAAATGAACCCTTAGCCATAGAAAAAAATACGCCATAAGGGCAGCAATAGCTGATGCAGAATAAAGGGCAAAGATGAGCACTCAAATGAGCAGCACAGCTGTTGCGAACGGCGGCTGCCACTCTTGATTGTTACTTGATTGTGTGAGTACGGCGGCCACACTTTGTTTTGTAGACGTGGAAAACTCTGCTTGAACTTGTTTAGTTTAGTAGAATGGCACAAAGGTAAATTTATACTTACAATCATCGCCTACAGGTCCGGCTGAGCATTGTGCTGGCGGATCTCTGCCCAAGTCTTGAAGTTCCTAAAAGCATAAAAGAAAAAGTTGTTGGTCAATACTGTTTGGGTACATAAGTAAAAGAACAAGAAAACAATCATTCGTGGGGGAATAAATAAAATACATTGGTGCAACATTCACCACCAAGAGACGAATCGATCGAAAAGAAACAAAGCACTTTTGAATTTACCATCAAAATGTGTAATGTAATATTAAGTTTTTTTTTAGAAGGACGAAGGACATTCAATTGAAGCGACCATGATCCATTTAAAATCTGCGGAATGGAGTATGATATGAGTGGCGCACGCGCTTCATACACAACACATGCAAGCGAATCACATTGTGGGAACACCTGAAGTTTTCTGCTTTAATAGGACGACATTTAGGCGGCACTAATGCCATCGTCTGGACATAGATTCGAAAGGATTGTAGAATAGACCTGGCATAACTTTCCAGCGACACCACTTGGTTGCCGCGAACAAATCGATACATGTCTGACTCAATGCGGCGATTATCAATGGATGGCTGAGGGCAAGCGGGGAGATGTAGTGGGCTTCGAATAGTATCCACATTTGTGTGATGTTTTGAGAATGGGGATCTGCGTGCGTGGGTGGTGTTCTATCTTCGTAGAAATGTTGTTTGTGAAAACGTTCAGAAGGATAGCATTAAGAATAAATCCAGGCACGAAATGGTTGGAGTTGACATCAACGACCTTGCCAACATCGATGCTTGTGAAATCAATTCATTAATTGACACGTACGAAATGAATGCAATGTGTCGTCACTATTGTATCGAAATGGATGGCCTTGATTGCTCGTAGTACATCGATGCTAATCAATATTCGTTTGAGGTCAAAGTCTTTGGGTATTCGAGATCGATGTTTTTCACTAGCTGCATCGCAATCCTTGCATTCGGATATTTGCATCACAGTTACTTCGTCATTAGCTATTAGAAATAATTACACAACCATGACTTGTCAGACTACCACCACCGTCACCAGACCATAGGGTACATGTGTGGAGCGACGAATGACGATCCGCCGTCCACGAATGAGTAATGAAACGTCAAACAGAAGCTCAGCCATTTGATTGAATACACACAAATATATATTAAAATGTGTGCTTGGAAATTGGGGCGATGTATGTGCGTCTCGAACGGTATGGGCCCTGTTCCAAAATTAACTATCCGCCATGAAATACTCATTCTTGTCTGCGCACAGATTTTCAACAGATTTTATTTTGAGAATAAATTTTTTTTTTGTCAAACAAAAACGTGGAAGAACATTGAGCAACACATACACACAAGCGCAAACATTTTTCTTTAGGCGTTTCAACGCCGGCTCAGAAAGTTGCCCGAAAATCAAGTCTTTCCAGGCGAACTTTATTGGCGTCACTTAACATAATTCACACACATGAAGCACACAAGAAATCACTTTTATAAATGACCTGATATGATGAGTAAACAAAAAAACAAAAATTAAATAAGCGAAAAGTAGAATTTTCCAGAAGAATGTGACAGACAGATGGCGATAACACCAATGGGGCTCCTTGGCACAGTCTTCTGCACAAAGCTCACTTGGTCTTTTTGTCACAACGAGTAAATTTTGGTCACCACAATGATTTTTTCGCGATATATATATGTATATAATATATGGACAACAATCAAGTCGGAGATCCATAGGAAGGATGAACCCTCCAAAGCATCTCTCCCTCTTTAACCTTCAGTACCGCAGTATCGAGCCATTTATCCACGCAAGCCTCGTGTCGGAGAAGAAATCTCCCAATAAGAAATGCCGGACGAATAGCCCGTTCCTGCACCACGTGAACGGTGTCTCGTTTTGGGTATTATTTTTAAGGAGGTTGTATGTTTTTTTTTCTTTAATATTTAAATTATCCAGTGGTCTTTACCGTATTCAACACTCTGACAGCTCCCTTGCTGTCCATTTGTGTATCAATTATCAAAACTATTTCCGTTCCGGGAAAATCCACGTTTCGGTGTAAAACAAGCGAATTTCGGGGAAGGAAAAAAGCCTATTTACTTTTTATCAGTTGCTTTCTGGAGAGGGAGAGGGAAAAGTTGTTCTTTTAATAAGCACTATGCTGTAATTAATATTTTTTTGTTTTTTTAACTGTGTAATTTAAGGTTACCACCAATACAATTTTTTTTTTAGTTAGTACTTTTTTCATAACTAAAAGTATTTGTAATACCAAAAATTTTTAACGGGAAAATTTTCCATACGATTAAGCTTTTCCATTTTCAAACGCAACTTTTCGATTTTATGTTTTTCTTCTTCTTTTTTCAGTTCGTCAACTCATTTACACTTTAATACCGATTTGGCCGACGTCTAACATTTATCCGGAAAAATTTAACTAATATTAACAACTTGTAGTTTTCCAAAATATTTTCTCGCGACACAACCATGCAGCAGCGGTTGCATACACGAATAGATGTTTGTGTGTGCGTGTCTGTCGTCCGTATGGCTCAAACAAAAAAAATATGCTGAGGAAAATTTGAGGCATATTCAAAAGAAAAACGTCACATTTTTCCTCGCCTCGACTACATGAGTTTTCCCGTCATTTTCTCTTTTCGAAGTTTTCCTCGCTTCGTCGCCGTGTGTTTGCGATTCCTTTTTACTTCCTTTTTCATGTGGTGCATGTGTGAGAAAATATTTTCTTTCTCTTTTTTTTTTTTGCAATAAAACCGATTTTTTTTTTGTTACAATTGGAACCTTCCTAGAATTGTGCAATGACTGTATCAGAAAACGCGATTTTTGTAATATTAACACTTAATGGTTCCCAACCGGGCGAACACTTTTAGCACACTTTCTCGACTGCCATTTCGATACGGTGGAAATTTTTTCGACATTTCTCGCGATAATTCAATTAAAAAAAAAACGAACGAACGAAAAAACCGAAGGGAGAGTATGGAAAAAGAAGAAGAAAAATTTAACGCCACTTTACAGCGGGTTCTGCTTTTTTCCTTAGATCACGGCAATTCTCCCCGATGTTAACAATTTTGGATATTTTTTCTTTTTTTTTTTAGAAATTTCATTATATTGAATTGCAGGACTCACCTTGTTAATTCTTTTTAACGCCATTTATGAATTTGCTTTTGCTATTCTGTTTATGTTTTTCTTTGTGTTTTGTCTGTCTCGTTACTTGAAGCAGAAGTGTTTTTTTTTTGTTGTTACGGGGCTGCTACGATCAAGTTTTCAAGCTCCCGGACGTTCCAACGTACACGTACGATTCTTTGAAATCGCCACAAACAGATTCTATTGTCGTGTGCGCTGAGCAAGATTTCGCGAGACAACTGTCAAGTTCCACTAATAAATTGAATCCAAAGCAACCAACGGTACGGGTACACGTTACGGTGGCAATTTGCACGCCAAAATAATTAGTAAAAATTTTCCGTTGAAAATCGCTTTGTAATGCGCTCAACTTTTCTCAATGTCTGTTCAGACAAAGATTTTTTTCACACCGCGAACCCGAAAATGGTCTCCAATTCTTTTGATTAGAGCTGCGCAAGATGGCGGCTCATTCACTCTCTCGCTGACTCGAAATTTACAAAACTAGACAGGCAATTCCCTTTTTCTTGCGTTTGCGAACTGAACGAAGACCTTGACTACGCGAGTCAAAGTGGTAACGATGACAATTACCACGGCCTTTTGAAAAGTGGTAACGTAAGATATATTGATTGAACAAAAATTCTGATTTATTGGAGTTTTCCTAGGAGGTTACTACAATTTACTGAATAAGTGGGAATGGCTAAACAAATGATAGGTTTGTGAAAATTTCGCAACACTTTATTGCATTGACTTGCGTAGTCATTGAACGAATTCTAACTACAGTTCGTTCAATTTTATTCGATTATTTCTTACTAAACGAATGACACATGTGTCGTTGAATTTATGGTGCGTTCATTTTAATTTATAATCAAACGATTAGTTTAGCTATAAAAATAATAAAAAATATTTTTATAAATACATTTATTGAAAAAAAAAAATCGTTTTAGCCTTTTTAATAGAATAAAACAACAAGAGTATTAATTGTATTTATGCAATATAAAACCCAGTTAATCTTATTTGAATTATTTAAAATAAATTAAATAAAATTATTATCATTATCTTCTACAACTTGTTTAATTAAAAATAAAAATACGTCACAATTTTTTTTTTACAACTTAAATATCAGGCTTTTTCTTAATTTGCACAATTCTAATCAGTGTTTATGATGTGTCAAATATTTACATATTTTTCATAAATAATTGAGAACACTGGTAATGACTTTACTTTTATGGTTTTTTTATTATTTCACACATAGATGGCCTGATTTTAAGATTTTTCTGTTTATATTAAAATATTGGTATAGTTGCAATAATTTTTTTAAATATGATTAAAATAAAATCTCATACATCTATTAAATTTTAAAAACAACCATAATTCAACTGTACAGTACGTATATGATATTTTCTGAAGCAAATGTCAATCAAAACAGACGTAGACATATGATGTCTACATTATATGTATATCTGAATATTGTAAATGTCGCATTGACATTTCCAAAATTTTCATTTTCTATGAAAATAAAATATTGAAAAGGGAAAAGTCAAGTTTTATCGACCCTCGATGAAGTGTGCGGTGTTAAGTTTTCAATTAAGCCAATAAACTAGTTAATAACAAATAAAACTAATGGTGTTTTTCTACTACCAAATCTTTCTGAAATAACTCGCCAACGCGACCCATCGGAAAGAACTTTGGTGATGTGCATTCACCACACAAAAACTTGACGCGACTCAGTGGTTTCATTTTTTTTCGCAACAAAGTGCAAAGTGTATCGTTCAATTGCACCAAAGCTTTTGCTATTGGTAAAACTAAATTGTTCGAGACACAACTTTTCGTCTAACAATAACCAAAGCTGACTTATGGCGATCTTGCGATAACAAAAAGTTGACGTGTTTTCGTGGATTGCGGCCAGACCAGATACAAGCAGCTGCATGCCAATGGATTCGGCGTCGGACAGCAACCACACTGTAACGCCACCGCCTGCACAGCTGCGGACACCAAAGCTGTCGCTGCGGTTTCCACACATTGCTCATGATGACGACGACGAAGAGGACGATGGCACTTGCAAGAGGAACTCCTATTCACTGCCGCTAATGTTTGAGGGGGTAAGTGACTTGTCTTTTCACAATGCTATTGCAATGTTTAACAAATTGGCATTCATTTTGAAAATCACATGATCAAATGCGTTTGTGTGCGTCTTTACTCCAGAAAGAAGAATCTAGAGGCTCGTCTGTTGTTATTGTTGTCGCGAAGGTTGCGATTGATTTCAAGAGGAAAACTAAAAATTCTATCTAAAGTCGACTTCATTTGTGTCAATTGATCCTTAACATTTGATATTGATATTTAGCTGAGTTTGTGCATATTGATTATATGTTAATCAGATGTGCATTCGAAGAAGACGCCACCAAAAACAGTTTTGCTTCAGAATGAAGAGCTCACAGCGCGAGGTGACTTCTGTGCCGAGCATATGTGGTCATTAATATATGAATATGCAATGGCACCGACTATTGAGTGGGGCCGAGAAAAGCAAACAAACATACAAACGCATTTCCGGTTTTAGTTGCAAACGGAATTTTATATCCGCGAATATCAAGTGTGTACTTAAGTACGAGCGTCGAGCATGTATGGCATGTGCAGCATGAGCCTAACCTACAGCCCGATCCACATGAGTTATTACGACTTGCGGTGCGCGGCTGATGCACGAATCCAAAAGGGGAATTTGTATATTTGCGAGGGTTGAAACATGTTTTGGAATTTCAATGATTCCTTGACTTGTCAGGCAACATATTTTCTTATAAAATCACAAATTATCCGACAGCTCAACCCTTTTCCAATATGAACTGCACATTATTTCACATATGTTAACACTTAACATGCAAACAACAATGTTTGTTCTTCAAAAGTGGCATCAAAAGTCAAACCTCCTTAATTTGTCGAGGCGACTTATTGGTCGAACTGAGTGCGTGTCTCACGCGCTTCATTTACGAACACGATTCAATAAGACAGCACCCAGACACTTGGATGGACTGCAATTGAAACAGCTACTCCTTTTTTAAATTAATTTAATTTTCTTAAAAAAAGTAATGATGGACGTACTCCGCCGTTATATGAAATTAGGGAGTAGCGCACGTCGTTTATTGCCAGTTTAGTGTCCATTTAGAATGTAAAAAATTTGCGTGTCAAAGTGATCAGTCCGTGGTGTCCATCACGTAATTGTCTGTACAATTTAACAATGGCCAGTGCTCCGACTATGGACAAACGCAATTTCGGCATCTTCAAGGTGTATCCGTTCTTCTTCTTCTTGGAGAACGTTCTTATGCGGGGGCATACCATGAAATAAAACCGGCAAATGTAACTAAGTAATTGCTGTGATAAAGATTAAAACTATATTTAAGAAAAGCAATTTCGTGTGCATGGGTGCGTAGGTTCTCACGTGCGTCTGCCAGTTGAGCGGCAACTTTCAATTTGTGGGCGCACATCTCGTAGCCGCGCGACCTGCCTTCTGCCTACATATTCTATGCAGCTGAAGATGTTGCTGCTCTTGGCGAAGAAACCGCACGCGCACAGCAACTGGTTGTTGCATCTATGGTGATTATTATCAATCGATGAATCAGCGAAATCTCAATATGTATATATAAATCGAAATAATTAAAGCGACCAAACCAAGAGAGAGGAAGGAATAGACAAAGAATGTACGCCAGAAATATTTATTGCATCCAACTATACGAGTAAAATTAAGTACATATTTTGTTAACCTCACTTCTATCACCCTTTATCATAACAATTTCCTTTATTAATGTAACTTCAATGTGATTAAAGAATGTAAAGAAGAACAATGGTTGATATTCTTAAAGCTTTGCTATACAATTTCAGTTTTAATGTTTTATCTGTTCGTATTTCCTGAATTGAGTGCATGACATCATTTTATTATATAATGAATATATTCGTTGCGTAAATGACTTTTGCCTCTTTTTTAATTGTCTAACTTACCTGTCCATACCAGAATTTATTTGTTCTTGGAAAATTATCTCACGCCAAATTAAACTACAAAATTTTACTTAAAAAAACACAACTATTGTACTGAGTTGTCCAAATTGGGAGCCAAAATACTTACCAATTATTTTTAACTGCCTTGTGCCACCGTATACATTCGACTATATGGCATAACCATCTGCATGCGGGAAATGACGTCACCCATCATTTATTCTCCTACAATTCCACAACAATGTTTAATCGTAAATACATTTCATTTATGTATTTGTTAGTATTTTGATTTT
This sequence comes from Sylvicola fuscatus, assembly GCA_026546915.1. Lineage (NCBI taxonomy): Eukaryota > Metazoa > Arthropoda > Insecta > Diptera > Anisopodidae > Sylvicola > Sylvicola fuscatus. Next base: position 13,367 of record JANSTS010002555.1, read on the forward strand.
GTATGTAGTTTCGTCGGGAACACTATCCAACAAAAATACATAATTTTTTTTAATTCGCTTCATCACTGTGTGTCACCTGTTGGCCGGGACCACTGGTGCATAACGACCAAAGAATGATGTTCGCAGCACCCTCCAATCTTCTGTGTGCCGCTGCAACTGGATTTACAATTTTTGGTTTACCACGGCATTGAGTAAAATTCGATATTTCTTTTATTTTATAAGGCACTTCTTTCCTAATTCGTTTTAAATTATTTAAGACATTCCAATCTGACATAAGTACTCTCTTGTGGGTGATTTTTTAGAAGCATCTTAAATTTGATTCATTAACCATTCAATACCTCACGATTTTCGTTTAGAATACTCAAGGATTTTTAGTGATTTTGTGCATAAGTAACACAAAACAGCAAACAGCTGCAATATATAACTTTTTTTGTGGCTGCTTGCAATCTTTCTCGTTGCCTATCAGATTTCTTACTTAAAAGAACAAAGTCTAAACTATGGTGCACTATATTGAGATTCCAACTGTTTCATGCAGTATCGATTTACCCGAAAAAGTAAAAAATAAAACGGGGTTTTGTGTAAAATGCATGCATAAAATAACGTTTCAAGGCTCTTCAACAAATTGGACCGTCTGGAAAGGCTGGTAAAGCATGTTTTACAACATAATAACTATATGTATATTGGCTGTTTGATGCTCAGTAAAATCTCGTAATATTAGTTGAAAAAGTATCATTCAGAACATAAATTATAATCGTTTGCAATAGTTTATGCTTATGACATCCTCGCCATTCAAAATCTTCATTAAACATAATTACACATCAGCAAGCCCAACATTTCATGTCAAATCGGCATATGTTTATTGGCACATAGAGTTCCAAGTGTAATTAGAATAATTATCACGCAAAACAAAACGTTGTCCTTGGCTGTCGTAATTTCTGCCTTATTCCCTGCGCGACGCCATCATTTCTCCTACATATAGTTGCAATTCGCACGTATAAGTTATCTCCATCATGACACACCTGACAAAGCGTTTTAATCATCAAAACTGCGCGACACAGAAATAACCACCAGTCACCACCAGGGATAAGGCCCAATTTGTAAAAGCCAGCGAGCGATAAGGTGACTTGATAAGACCTTGCAATCAATTAAAATATTTATTTTTCTGTACCGTTATGTCGCAGTTAATAAAAGCGTCAAAACTGCTGAACCTCCCCATTAGTGACTGATGGTGATTACCGCGAGGCGAAAGCGCGGCGGTGAACAATTGCAGCAAAGTCACGACGCGAAACCCTAATAGTTTCGTGTGGAATTTGTCTAATCATCGATAAATCGCGCAGCTTTGTGACAACCATAAGGGAGAATTGTTTTATTTGTCGGGTTGGCAACAGGGCAGGGGTGATGACATCTTATTGTTTTTTTTGTATTATAAATGCATAAAAAATATTTTAAATATTTTGTTTGGCAATTAGCTTAATTAAGATAATTTTCAATCCTCAACATGTTTGAATGAAATCCGTATTTCTGTCAGCCGTTTGGGGCAAATTTCCCCGTCATATAGGTGCATTCACTCCAGGAACTGAATTGGCATATATGATCGGGTATTACTCATAAAATGATCAATCTTAATTTACTGCAACAATGACAAAGCAGAAGGAATTAATCTGCTGCGCCGCACGCCGGCAGGCAGTCGTGACCATGTACAATACATAATGCCTTCATATTGACAGAAATGTATTTAACGTTTATTTGATAAAAGTCTTCACGTTTCAATTATTGTTCCTCAGAAAATAAAAACAATTTTCCTTTATTTATTGCAGAGAGAAAAATGTCAATGTAATTGTTTTCGATTTATTGAGATTCGAATATGAAATCGTTCTTAATGAAATGTAAATGTCAATTTTTGTCTATATTTGTACGAAACGTTTTGTAACATTCCAATGTCATGAAGACGTTTATGAGAGTCCTGAGCAATTTTCCTTATAAATAATTATCGTCGTATGCACGATAGTTACAGTATACTTTTATTATTATTTTAACTTAATGCAATGCTGCTGGTT
>JANSTS010002555.1:74194-84298 GCA_026546915.1 Sylvicola fuscatus
TTCCATCTTAATGTACTTAACATATTATCATTTCAGTGCACATGACATCGCCTCTTAAGCGCCCATTTGCTTCTAGCTGCTGCATCTACGAGTAAAGCGCGCGTCTATCTGACAGAGTTTGTACAGGCACTGATAAAGTACACTCATTATGATAATACTCACCGTCTTATAGAACCTAATGCACAAAATCAGAATGGCATTTTAAAATGCAATTGGCTGGTGGTGATGTGATGCAATTGTTGAGCTAGGCTAGCTTTATATTGTATTTTTCTCTTCGTATGTGCAACTTGTAAGTGATTTGGTAATTAAGTTGAATAAATCATTTACCGTGTTGAACGGAATTCTCTCGCACTTAAGAGATCGAGATTATGTTCTGGTTCTAAGTATTTAATGGAAGACATTCAAATAAATGATCGCATCATCATTTGCAATTCACAATAAAAAGAATCCTGAGTATGTATCATATACGTAATACGATTTAGGTAAACGCTTTCACAGATAATTTTATTCATTCATTCTAGTTGTAGAATTCGAACAAATAAAAATATTCTCATTACAAATTTATAATGAAATAGTAAACTGTGTATGTATAAAAACAAAGGTTTATCATTATTCGATATTATAAATAAATATTGTACATTAAATATATTAAAATTAATGAATGGCTATTAAATAAAGTATTGATAATAACGACTGCATTATTGGTAAATCGAAATATATAATACAGCCTCTTAAATGCTGTTTTTGATTGTTTTTATTCAAAATACAAAAGCAAAAGAGCAACTATGAGACTGTCCAGTTTCCAGCTCGGCGAGACACATATTCAGCAAAGTCGCTTGCGCATGTGTGGGAGATTCAAAATGGTAATTTCGAACAATAAAATCTCGTTTATATCGTCATATTGTTTTATTTGTATTATAAAATTCAATAATTTTATTGGGTATATCTTTATACTATACGTGAGACCGCTTTCATAAACAACAACACAAACGAACGGCAGCATCTTAAAAGGAACTGCGTGTCTTTAATTCACATTTAAACTGATACTCTGCTGCACCATTAGACTGGCAGCAAGGCAGCGCATCAAAAGGGAGAAAGGGACGGAAGCACAATGAAAACTCGTTTTTTTGTGTGAATCAAATCGTGGATGAAATCAGGCAACAAGATTAGGCTATACGACCGCTTCAATGTTCGGTATAATTAATAAGCGTCTATTCATTTTACGTTGTTTCCTATCCTCTTTCTTATACTTCCTAGTCGACATTATTCCTTCAAAAATCCCTTTTTCATTCAGAAGTGATTCGTCTTTCTATATGCTTATATCAATTCTTTCTCGCATTCACTCAACTTCTGTTTCTTTTTGGTCGCGCTCTCTTAAAGGTAAGAAGAATAACAGGGGCGCACCAATTAATTTGGATCAAGTTCTTTTGGAATGTTTGTGTTGGCTTATCCGTCTCCCTGATCTGTAAAATAATTCGAAATTCTGATTGCTGTTAGTGTAGGATCAATCTGTCATACGGGAAGCAGAATATGCATACATAAAAATTCAAATGTGTGGTAAAACGAATTAAACGCAGTCTTCAGTGTATGTGGTCAAAGTCATAAAGACAAACGATATGGTTGTGGTAGAGGATGTTAAGGCTCAAAATTCAAACGATTGCTGTGGCACTAAGGTGTTTCCGCAAATTCATCGCGGTGTCAACGCGGGACACGAGATTCTGCTCCTCAGCTGGAGTCTGGACACAGTTTGATACAAACATTTACGAACGAGAGGGACGACAGTAGCCGACACTTTCGTTGATTTAAGCTGGCGTCTATAAAGTTGATTTCTATTTATTTATGCAGCGCAAGATAGAATATCATTTGTAATTGCTGTTCTTACTCGCACCATTCCTCTTCTTGAGAGTAATGTGGGCAAGGGGTAGTGATTGGTTCTAACTCCCATACGCATGAATCTTGGTGCTTGCTTCAATGAGTATATGAAAGCAAGCGCGAATTAGATCTATAATTTATCGCCTTCTTATGTTTGCGTTTATAAACTTTTCCTGGCTCTATTCGCGTTGCGCGCATAAATTGATTGTTTTTGTGTCTTTGAGCACGTTGCGTTTCGTCCATACGTCGCGTCGCGTTGCGTCGCGCCATATCGCCTAATGCGAACATAAGAAGCATTTTTGGAATGCTGTTCTGAGAGGCGTTCTTTTTTTGCATGTCCCAAATGGGAACATGTTTAGCTATATCTTTTGCTTATTTAACACGTGGAGATAAATATCTTTTATTTATAGAATATACAGCTAATAAGTAATATTCAGATGGTAATTCGGTTAAAAAGACGACTGCACGTATGTGAATAATTTATGTTTTGAATTCATGATTAGAGTCACATTGTACAAAACAAATATAAATAGGTAATAGTGAAAAACGTAACTTTTTTGATCTAGATAATAGTTAAGTAGTTTATTTAAGTGTAATTTATTATATAATTAAACAGAGTGCTTCAAAAGGTAAGATTCAAGTATTTAATTGAAGATTTATGAAAGTACTGATTCGTTATGTCACAACTCACAAGCATTGTTAATGCTTTGCTAAAGACAACATTTCACTGAGTAAATTTCCGCAGACAATGTAATTCCCACATTAAATCAAATCAACAAATTAAAGTTAGGAAACGAGTAACTAAATGCCCACGTCCACTTGTATCCTAAGACTGTAAATATTTGTTGTTCCGAATCGAATTGATAATCGATTAAAACACCTTAATAGTTTTGTGTGCATGTGTCTACAGAAGAAATATTTAAACACGGTAATGAGGATCATTTCTTTCATCGCATTTAATTTGAAATACGCTTGAAAAGGTTCAAAGTTTCGATTCAACCCTAAAAGAGAATGAAAACACACAAAATGCATATGCTTCACAAGTTACAAATTATAAATGAAATATACGTTAAAAGAAGCCAGGCTCCTACAGATTAAATTGAACATATCAGTTTAGCTTCCTAGCAATACGATTTATTTGTGATTTCTATCAGTTGTGCTTTAAACTCAACTCGGTAAGAGTTTAGATTGGGCAACAATTTGTAAGACAACGTCTTGTTTTAGCACCTGATTCGAGATAAAGTCGCCCACAGTGATTTTCTTACGCAATTATGTTTGCAGGTAATATGTAGGATCTCAATTTCTTTATTGTTATTTGCTGGATTGCCAACGAAGTCAGGTAATTTAAATAGTTTGTAATTTCTGAAACACAACTTAAGAGTTTTCTTATCAAACAAAAATTAATCAATAACATGATATTGTTTTAATATTGTTAAATATTGAACACTAGAAGCAGTAAAAACAAGTGGTCAAGAAACTCATAATGCAATTACGACATATTACGCACCATATGAGCCAAAAAGTTGCGTACTATATGTCGCGTATCGTCGCTTCGTGTTGTCGCATTTTCTATACATGAGTCAGGGAAAAATCTTTCGCCATCGACCAGATCCGTCAATAAACCGCGTTCTTGTGTATTTAATTTAAGTCTCAGATTTAAGTTTACACACATACTGCAACACGTCGTCGTAGCTCGTACACTAAGACTAAACACCTCAATGGTAAAACAGCGGCGAGCCCCACTCAGGTAAAGTCGGGCCCAATCTTTGCTCGGCCGGCAAACTGAACGGACGCGACTCGACGGTTTCTCGCAGCACGATATCGCGTTTATTGTGTCTCGCTTTTGAGTAAACTAAGTGTATTTGCAGCTGCCTAAACGGCGCAAAAGGATTACATTTTTCGTGAATTAAAACAGTTTAAGTGCATTTTTCAATCAGTGTCGCTAATTAAAGTCTATACATTTTTGGACCATAAAATATTTTATCGTGCATTGAGGATTAACAAATATTTGCCGTTTTTAATTGAAGTGAAGTGAATTATAATAGACGAGAAACTAAACAACTAAAAACGCAGTTTTGTAATTTTAGGTCCATTGACTTATGTCTTTTGCTTAAAAAAAAGTGTCGATCTTAAACAAAAACAAATATTAAGATTTATCGAACTTAATCACGCCTACACGATTTTGTTTGCTTTTATGACACATTCGCCTTATGGCTGGTTGAGGCCGTCGTCTTATGTTTTGAACGTCACAAGGATTGCGTTGAAAAGTGCTTATAATATTTAAATTTTATTGGGCTGACAGAACTTAGTGTCGTTCTCAGGTTTCACGCCTGAGATTTTAGACAGGCATCTAATTGGATAATGCGTTTCATATGGTTCTGGTGCGGCATTTATCAACAAACAGCAGGCAGTGTGACAACATTCAAGACGAAATCTTAAGTGGACTGTGAAACTGACTCCCTCAAAGATAACAATATACGAGCTTGACCATACCGTATAATTTATGTGAAAAGTGTTATTAACGAAGTAGAAGTGACTTCCTGTGCTGTGGATTTAATTTCTCCTCTACCATATGCTTCATTAAAGGTGAAATCAATATTATTTACAAGAAATGTTTGTTAAATAATAATTGTCAAAAAATTAGTTGTTCAAATTGAAATTCGAGTTGTGTGACAATCATTTTGTAACGGAATTAATACAAGGCAATAAATCAAGGTAGGCTATTCATCTTTAAGCTTAACCCAGGAAAAGCGATTTTTAAAAGGTTTTCTATTAAAAAAAAAAACATGCTAACCCAATCGTCATTTGATAGGCTGTTGATTGAGCTGTCACAAATCCTCGTTATTATTTAATTAATTATCACTTTAATTGATCATAAAAACGATCGATTGTGTTTATGGTAAACGGCTAATCCGCATGCAGCATCTACTGATCGACAATATACATATTAATTTATGTGCATTTATTTGCGCTGTCTGTCTGGCATGTTTATGGATTGAACGGCTGCCTCTTGCAACAGCCATCTCATATCTATGCACGTTTCAAAGATATGTGGACGGCCTTGAATTCTGTTTCTATTAAACTGTATCAGATTTTCAAATATGCCTTGGCGCCGCGCCGCATTTAAAAGCGCACACGCAGTCGCAAATGCGATGGAGCTTGAAAATCTTACACAGTAAAAGACGTCTTAGAAGTTGTACTGTTACGCTGGTTGTAAAAAGTATATATTTTTATGCTTCTGCATGCATAAATTAAAATACTTTTAAGTGGATACTTTTCGGTCTGTTTTAAATTGTACTACTAGATGATTTTTTAAACGCAACTTTACTTGAACTTTTTTATAACTTAAGTGGTTACTCTTACAAGAGGATACTTGCTTAAAAGAGAATGGAATGACTTAGCAAAACATTAAAGACAATTCTTTAGTTCGGGTATTTTTTTGTTCAACGAATACAGTTAACTATTCCAACTCATGATTTTGAAAAATGAATTTACCTTTTAAAGTTTAGTTTAAAATATTGTTTTAAAGCATGTACCTATTTTTTGTATGCTCGATGCGACCATAAATCTCTAAATAATAATAACGAAAAGGAATCGTTTAATCGAAAACTTGCATCTAAATTGCTTCACCCATTCATTCAACATTTTAACTAGAATGATAAAAAAATCTAATTTTTAATTTCCATTACCTTCTTATGTATATAAACGCTATAAGATCATGGTGAGTCTTCTTTCAAATTTAAAAGAATTCTCACACGCACGAATCGGGAGGTTATTTCGCACTAAATCACTTTTCATTTCAATTTGTGCAATTAATTAAATGCACGCTACACTGGATACATTTAACGTATTCACCAGTGGCGTTTTGTGGTGCAGCGATCGCGCCAAATGTGTGTTCTCAACAAATCGAAGCCGGTCATAAATAACACCGAAAATAAATAAATCTCCTGCGAAGTTAATTATTTTGTTGGGCTCTTGTACATTTATCGATTTCGCCGTAAGAGAAATAAGAGCCGAAAAACGCCTGATTTAATTAAGGGGTTCTTGTGTGAGGTCCTTTATTTACAGCTCCGTTTTAGGTAATTAAATTTTGTTTCGCAGCCTAAATGTGTTTAGTGTTGAAAACATGTACACGGAAGGTGTTACCACAAAATATATTTTCTACAGACACAGTTCACTGACTTGTTTATTTGTTTCGCGCGCGCATTTTTTTTTCTGGTATGCCAAGAGCTTTTGCTTAAATACATGGGCGACGGAGAAAGCCTCATAATTATTTTATTTCTATAAATATGTGGTCGAGCTTTTTTATTCGCTGCATAAGAGTTGATTTATTCGAATTTACCGGCGAAGTGAGCGAAATCAATAAAGTCGTGATTTAATCGTGATGGAAATGAAGAAGGCGCAGAGCAAAAAGCTCTAAGGAATTCAGCTACGTAGGTGGTCACAATCCGTTTGTATGTGCAAATAAAGTAAAAACAAAAACAAAAACTGCAGCTTGGTCGAAATCAGAATTTATATATCTGTACGAGTGAATAAATCTCTCAGCAAGTTTATTAGTACCCATAAGTTTTTTTTACTGTTGATATTTAATTGATACAATAATTTAATTTTTTTTTATCACACTGATTTGGCATTGCCACACATAAAAAAATTAAATCTTCTATGTAAAAATAAAATAAAATAAAATTAACAACCCCAATTCATCTTATACTTATATGCCAAGACTAGCACGAGCCAAGAATGATCGATGTCACGGTTGGCAAACGACAATTACAATGTTCCCATAATAACACTAGAAAATGCATAAATACCAGCACCGGTCAGCGTGACCAACCCTCTCTTCCAGTAGTTAAACGAAAAAAAAACGCGAACGCACGCATATTGACCTCACCCAGTTCATTAGGGCAAAACCCTACAGAGGTGAAAGCCTTACTTCCCTATTCACATTACAATGCATTTGGAAACACACGCAGAGACTCGAAAATGCATGTTTCATTGAACGCCTACAATTCTTTAAAAACACACCAGTGTTTTCCCCGTTAGTACTTTTAGAGTTCCTTCATTCATTGCAGCCAATTTCCAACAAGCACACCTTTAAACTTCGCCGCATATACTGACTGACTTACATGTTAGTATCCAATGTCCTATTGTCGTTCTATCCACGAAAGCGTGCGGGTTCGGAGGTGCAGCCCGTAAGTGTAAATGAATCATGTAGCGAAAATGTGCATATGGATAAACGTATTACGTATATATTCATTTTTCGTATTGTATCGTTGCGAAAATAAACTTTGTACGATATAAATTCGCGCCACAAATATGCAAAATATTTGTGTAGAGCTTTCATGTTGGTTTTTTGTGTTCTTTTTTCTGCCATTTCGGCGAGTGTCTTGCTGCTATCGCGAGTGCAACGCAACATGGACTACAAATAGAACCAATCGCGTTTTAAATGGCGAATATAGAACACACGAGTCCGTATGTTGGGTATGTTTTGCTATTTTGTCCAGCGCATATTGTTTGGTCAGCAGTGTCATGGCAACTGGTAGGGCATTTAGCATAGCAAAAGGACTGACCACTACGACTGACTAGTTCACAATGGGCTAGTTTTATTGTCCAATGTGTTACTTGCAATAGGGAGCTTGTTTAACTTAATGCACTAGAAAATGCACTGCTGCAGTGCAAGGAACACTCGGTTGCTAAATCCGTTTATGGAACACAAGAATGTGAAATTTTTGTTTTTAATGTTGAAGAAAAATGTCAAGATGCTAATATTAGATATTTTCATTTTAGCGTTTGGTAAACTTGTTGTAGAATTTAATTAGATTTTTTTTTTAAATAATCGGCCATTGTAAAAGGAGTGTACTGTTTATTTTTTTCATAAAATCGAAACACTGCGGGATGGTTCAATATTTTCATATTCAACAATTTTCAAATTATTGCTAGAAACATTTATTACTTGTATTTATAACGGTCGATTTCACTTAAAATTCCAAACATAAAATCCCATAGAGCTAAATCCACGTAATATATCCGTATTTATATTTATGACAAAATTCCCATCAGCGGCCACAACACTAAACAATCAGACCATTGTGAATTGTACCACCATACAACATCAGTCCACCACGTATATACATAATGAGTGTTTTATTGGAAAATTCACCTAAACTGGTCAGATCTAAACAGGACATTGTCAGAAGCGGATGTACCGCCGGTCACTCAGTACAATAAATTCGTTAAAAGTAAACTTTATATTGAGCGTTACTGTCGTGTTACCTTGTCGTGTAGCTGTCTCAAGTATTAAAAGTTCGTTTTTACAATTGTGTTAATAGCTTATGGAAGCGCAGCCATGGCTCATGGGCTATCCACATGGAGCTCCGTGTAAATACATGTATGATGGCAATGAATGGGCAGGATTGTTCTACGTTTGCTTGTCGAGTGTTAATGATTAGGATCACCCTCTAATTAGTCACTTGAGCGGTCGAAGTTTATTTGTGTTTGTGCTAATTGTTTAAATCATATATGGAATTTATGTATGACGCCAGATTGTGAGTTTTAGTATGTTTGTTGTTCCGACATGAGTGTTTAAGCGCGTTGTGATTGCCTTTGGTCATGGGAATATGGAATACTGCAACTCTGTTTGTGTGATAAATGAAAAGTGTAAGTTGATTCGTTTGATAATTGACAGGATAACATTGTTAGAAACTACACAAACTTTCGAATCTCTCTGAATTTGTGAGTGTAAAGAGGATATTTAGATTTCCTTTGCAATAATTTTTTAGCGATACTCGACGAATTTATGCTAATAGAAATTTAAGATTCATTTAGCGGCTTCATTATTCTTTATTGCGTCTTTTCACACAACATTAGTGTAATTATAATCAAATATGCAAATATTTTGTAATCAAAGCGGCGTTTGTTACAAATATCAAGTGCAAATAATCAGCAAGACGAACGCCAAACTATTTAAGGAAACGTTTCAAACAATGATGTGACCTTTCTTCACGTCATCATCAAAATATTATTATGATTACCATTTATGCAATGATCATGGTGAGAAAATCTCAATTTGAATGCCCAAACTACGTGCGACGCACACAAAATCTTTTTACATTGAATTTAATCGAGATGAAAACAGCCTATCCGATAAAATACTTTCACTTGAGTCACGTTGCAATTGTTATAGGTAACAAAAACCTAAACTCGCCAATTTCATAGAATACTGTTTGCCTTTGTGAAATAAAATAAGCAAAAGCAACGTCTCTTAGGCCTAACCAATTTCAATATGCGATAAACGACCATCACCTTGCATCACCGCGTGCTGCTGTCATTATATTTCTGGCGGCTGAAGCTGCCGTTTGTTTGCTGTTCGCGCCTTCAGAAGAATAGTACATTTAAATTACGATTTTCACATAATGAAAAGGGTCTCCAGGCGGTGTAGCAATATTTTTATAAATGACGGTATTGCTTCTGGAACTATTTTCAACAATGAACAACAATATTTGAATCACTTCCGAATGAAAGTGTATAAATTGGTCCTATTTTTTCGCCTTCGCCGCGGCTGTCGCGCAAACAAAAGGCTGCCGCGCTGTCGGTAAATTCAGTCAATTGTATCTGGTGCTTAATTGAGTTGCGCAATAAGCAAATAAATTTATCGTCTTTACGTCAGCTTTTCTTGCGCACAAATGAGTCAATGACAAATAACTACCACCCTTGATTTACAGCGTCTTAGTCGTTACGCTTGTTATGCCATTAATTTCGTAATTAATTAATTGCTTTGAAAGTACTTGCAATTTGCTCTATCACAGATGATGCTTAGATCTTAAGTGTAATCGTGCGCTCGTTGTGCGAGTCTACTGTGAAGATTGTGTCATTTAAAGCGCGACTTGGAAAGTAACTTTCCTTAATGGCATCTTACATTAACATCTTGTGTCATTATCGAGATTTCGTAAGTGCTGAACACCACTGACGATCTAGGCAACATAGACTGGTTGATGTTCTTCAATGATGTGTACCATGTGTTGTCGTGTGGTGGTTTAAGTTTGCATTAGAAAAATATACGCAAACTGTATATAAGTAAAATGAAAATGAAATTATAAAAGTTTATTCATTAAATTTGAATATAATTTCCGCGGAAATAAAACTTAGTTTAATTTTCGCGAAAGTAAAACAGATATCATCACTTTCAGTTATGAGACAAAATCAACAATTTGAAAGTAAAACATCATCTCTGAA
>JANSTS010002556.1:1994-13003 GCA_026546915.1 Sylvicola fuscatus
GTCAGGTTGTTTCAGTTTTGATAAGAAAAAATTGTTATTTTATTATAACTTGGACACTTCAAAATTCTTCTTTACCACGACAGCAAAATAAATCAATTATTTTAAATAAATCATTTCATTTTCATTCATGTTTAAAAAGAAAAAAAATCATAGAACGTACCACTTACAAATCTAACGGAAACAAAGACGAGCGATTATTTTTACCCCGATTGTACTCGTTCTTGCCCAATTACATCCAAGCTTTTATAGTTAAACTTGTTTTTATGTTTATAGTAATTTGATTAAACAGTTTATGCTTATGTTAAGTTGGTATACACTTTTGTAGTATGCTAGTCCTGTTTTAAAATTAGTTTAGAACAAAAAAATTTTTCTGCATTGGAGACATTTTCCGTTACGAAGCTTTTGCTAGGCATATAATTGTTTTTCTCCTTAAATGATTGCTTTTAAACTAAGACATGAACTGCTAATAGTTTGTTTTGTAAACAAAAAATACATGCACTTGTACAGCACAATTTCCGATTAAGCATTTTTGAAGCTTTAGCTATTTTGAAGTTCAATTTTTATATGTTTATACTTTTTTATGTATATTTCTGTTTAAAACCAGCTCTTGCCTATACAAAAAAGGTTTAAATCACAAGGCCTCACATGATAAGCCTTATTAAAATTGATTAAGAGTAAAATTAGTTCTTCAAATCAGCCAAATTGAAAGAGTGGCTGCGGCTGGAAGGGCTCTAATAAATACAAGTAGATCGGTTGTAAGGATTCAGTTACATATAACATTCTCTGAATACAATTGGGGTGAAAAAGATGGCACATGTCCTCATGAACATCAGCAAATAGAAAATGTTTTTCGGTTGTGTTGCTCACAGGCTATGCCGACAACACTTTACGTAACACGATCGCGCTATCCACAGATGGCGGATTCCCATAGAGAAGAGGAACAGGTTCAGCTACTCGGTGAGGAGGCCGTACGTGCTGGGCCGCAGGCACAAAACCTTAAGCTGGGGTAAATATTGTTCATCTCTTAAGTAATTCACATTGTTGTCGTCCGCAAAAGAAACGTTGGCTGTGCAGGTGTTTTCTAGTTGGATAGAATGCGATCTATTGAGCTGGGATGGGCGTCATGTGTTAGATTTGTTTAGGCTGAATCACAAAAATCATTGAATACGTCTGAAACAAACGAATTTTAAAGCCATGAATTTTGTTAATAAATACGCTAACGACACGTTTGACTAACAGCTCTGTTTGCTTGAGCGAATGACTCTGTTTTCAATGCTTTGTTCCATTGTGACTTAACTAATCATCATTTTTAAACATATAATAGTTATATCTTCCACATATGAACTTTACGAACACTGGACGAAAAATTTATTAATGTATTTTGCAGAACTTTTCACTGTCAACCGCAGAGCAATTTGTGCAGCTGCGTTCGCATTTAAGGCAAGGCTAAAACTTGTTTGGAGGTTTTGTTAATCGAAATTATTTCGTTGTTATTGTTTCGTTACTTAACTTATTCTTCTGTAATAAGTTCGTTTTACTTTTTTTTTTTTAAACAAAAATTTTTAAAATATATTATGATGGTGTTATTTGACCGCTGGTATCAGACAATCTCCACTAGTTTTCGGTGATTTAATGATACGGCTTGGCAGTGCAATGGAAGCACTTGCATGTTGTGAAGAAGAAGTGACTGGATGTACCTACTTATGAAACAAATGTTTTTTTTTTTTGAAGAGTCAATAATAGCACCCAAGAGTAATTAAAAATCTTAATAGTTTTAAGTTGCTTACAATATTAAATACAATGTCATAATTTACTTAAAAATGAATAAGCTTTCAGCTGCAGTTTATTAATTTATGCAGTTATGTTGCATATTTTGTTTCTAAATTAAATTATGAAAAACACATTTTGTCGCTAATGAATTCTTAAACATTTATAAAAGGTAAACATGTAACTATATTTTATGCTAAATGAACAATCCATCAATTGTTTTTCTCATAAAAATGCACATATTTATGCACTTATTCTGAACTCCCTTTGCTGCATGGTGTTGTTAATTATTATACTACTTACTTTTACACTTGAAGTTTGAAATTCGAAAACTTGGATGAGGCCTTAAGTGTATACAAAATCATAACTTGTGAAAAGTAATGGTAACGGAGGACAAAAACTTGGTTTCACTTAGTCTAATGTTAACTAAATTAAACAAAATTGGTAAAAAGGGTCGATTTAGTTTTTTTTTTAATTGTATCATATTTAAACCATTTTAAATAATGGTTTGTATTGTATTAACTTTTATTTTTCGATTTATTTTCTTTAAGTAACATCTCACGTCATTACCATTTTAAAAGAAATTAGTTTCATTTAGTCAAATTATGTAAATACTCTTTATGGTTTTTGCGCCTTTTTTATATTTTTTGATAATATTGTTGTTGTGTTGCATTTTTTTTTATAATTTTTGCCCAGCTTTTGGTATACATATTCAACAAAAAGAAAACATATTTTCTTACTCGTGACTTATGGTAAAGCAGCCAAACAATGTTTTTTTTAACTGCTTTAACATAATTTTAATTGTGTATATCGTTTTGTTTTTTTTTCATTATTTTTCTGAAAAAAAATCTTCTGTTCGGCGCATTTTCTTCTTAATGAAAATGTAGCAAGAGGGTGGTTTGAACACCACTGAATCAATGACGCGGGCACTCATAACGGACGAGTCAAAGATGGGAGGCACTTTGGGACCCGTGCAACTCGGGTAGGTAGTCGCAGAATAATATGCAATCAAAATTACTAATTCTTGCATATTCACACATTTTTGTTTAAGTACACAGAACACCGTCTCATTTTATTAGATTTTAATTATAATTTAATACACAATATTATAGACACTAGTCCATTTCTTGTTAGCTACAATGAATAATCGGTTTCCTGATGCCTTTTTACACTCTAGCGTGTTGAATAAGTTGAAACTGATTTCTTTTCAACCTATTTAACGCAATGAGTGTGAGGCGTTTGAAACAATTGAACACAATTAGTTAAATAATTCACATAATTATTTGTCAAGAATGGATTTAATTTTATAGACTTTAAACACTTAGAAATGCAAACACTCCACCAATTTAGTTTTTTTTTATTTCGAAATTATTTCCCATTAAACAAATCATAAGGCTTCAATATTTAACAGATATTTCTACTAAATATGACCTTTTGTTCAAAATGCAGTTTTCTGGAAAAGTCACAAGAGCCTGAAGAGTATCTGCCATGGTCAGTAAGCAATCTGCGAAAATCTCAAGCATCACAATTTTTTATGTTGTTACTTGTTAACATAAGTTTCATTTGCTTGTTCATCCCTGATCGATACCATAAAAACCACTGCTAGACAATTGGTGTTTCACTTAACGTTCCTCCAGTTCAGACAGTTCATCAAGTTGTTGGCTGCTAATTTGGCGGCGTGAATTGTCTCACTTGAAGAATGTTTAATCGTTTAAATTGACCTTGCCATTTGCATTTGATACTTTCCTTGACGCAAAACATCTTTACTCCTCATTCATTAGTACCGTTTTCTAATTGTTTAGTTTATATTTTGTTGAGCAAGACTAGGTATTTCACTAGATTTGTGTTTTTTTTTGCCCTAATCGACAAGAAAAATAAACTCACTAAGCTAATTGGTTTTTATTATGTGCTTTGTGTCCATAAACAATGGCTTTAATGCAGCTGGTATCACAAACATGCTTATTGCATTTTTTTGAAAATAAGGGTAAAATATGTGCATTTTTTATGAATGAAAAACCTTGATGTAAAACAGATAGAAAATTGTTTAATGGATTAATGATGATGATCATCATAAATAATATTAAGGTCTTTTGATGATATTCATCTAATACTTTTAAAAAAATGTGAATTTATAGAAAATTGGATGAAATAATATGTAGTATAATTAAAAAGTTAGTGGTGCAGTAAATTAATATAAGCAATTTAATCTCGATCGTATCAAGGAATACACTTCTTACTATTGTAGGACATCCTGCAGATATATTTACCAATTATAAAATGTCTTAACATAGAAAACGATAGCCGACGGAATCTACAATGCAACTAGAAAATCACTTCAATGTCTCAGCAAGGAATACCGACTAAATAGATTATTTTATGTGTTTAATATTTAAAAATAATGGGACAAAAAGGAAAAAAAATGTTACTCCTTAGAAATCATCTCGAACGTGAAACATATTCCTTGTCGGTAATCCCATTTGCGTGTCGTTGTAATTGTGTGCTATTACATTTGATTGCTTCTTCATTTATTAATCTTCTATTTTTTGCCAAACCAGCTTCGTAGCCGGCGTCATTCTTCGCGAGCGACTGCCAGCATTCGAACGCATGCTTTGGCGCGCCTGTCGTGGCAATGTTTTTTTGCGGCAAGCCATGATTGAGTCACCACTCGAGGATCCCTCCAATGTAACAAATGTCTTCTTACTTTCTTGTCGAATAATGTAACAAAGTTGTTTTATGCGATAGGGCGACAATGTCTATAAGTCGGTGTTCATCATCTTCTTCCAAGGTGACCAGCTGAAGACGCGTGTAAAGAAGATTTGCGAGGGTTTCCGCGCCACTCTCTATCCATGCCCAGAGGCTCCAGCAGATCGTCGTGAAATGGCAATGGGTGTTATGACCCGCATTGAAGACCTAAACACCGTTCTTGGCCAGACCCAGGACCATCGTCATCGTGTGTTGGTCGCAGCTGCGAAAAATTTGAAAAATTGGTTTGTGAAGGTGCGCAAGATCAAGGCCATCTATCACACATTGAATCTGTTCAATTTGGATGTAACACAAAAGTGTTTGATCGCCGAATGCTGGGTACCAGTTTTGGACATCGAGACTATTCAGTTGGCTTTGCGACGCGGTACTGAACGAGCCGGATCTTCGGTACCACCGATTTTGAATCGAATGCAAACGTTCGAGGATCCGCCAACATACAATCGCACGAATAAATTTACGAAAGCGTTCCAGGCGCTCATTGACGCTTACGGTGTTGCCAGTTACCGAGAAATGAATCCGGCTCCGTATACTATCATTACTTTCCCATTCTTGTTTGCGGTCATGTTCGGAGATTTGGGCCATGGTCTCATCATGGCGATGTTTGGCTTGTGGATGGTGCTTAAGGAAAAACCATTGGCAGCTAAAAAATCTGATAACGAAATCTGGAACATATTCTTCGGCGGTCGCTACATTATTTTCCTAATGGGTGTCTTTTCCATGTACACTGGACTCATCTATAACGACATTTTCTCCAAATCGTTGAATATCTTTGGATCGCATTGGGCTATCGACTACAATACCTCCACCGTGATGACTAACAAAGTTTTACAACTTGATCCTGGAAAGTCGGAACAATTCTTCGGAACTTCCTATCCTGTTGGATTGGATCCAATATGGCAGGTGGCACCACTGAACAAGATTATTTTCCTAAATGCTTACAAAATGAAAATTTCAATCATCTTCGGCGTCATTCACATGATTTTTGGTGTCTGCATGAGCTTGTGCAATTATCGCTATTTCAAGAACAAGGTGTCCATTTTTTGCGAATTCATTCCCCAAATGATATTTTTGGTGTTCTTGTTCTTCTACATGACATTGCTGATGTTCATTAAATGGGTCAAGTTCTCGGCGTCTAATGAAATTGAAACATCAGAGGCCTGTGCACCATCCATTTTGATCACTTTCATTAACATGATGCTGTTCAAGTCTCCCAATGAGACGGGCGGCGTTTGTTCTCCGTACATGTTCGCCGGACAAGCTGGCATCCAGAAGTTCCTCGTCATCGTTGCTTTGTTGTGTGTGCCATGGATGCTTTTCGCCAAGCCAATTCATATAATGCGTAGTCGTAAACAACAGCTGCACCAGCCAATTATGCCGGTGGAAAATGGTGACGCTGAAACCGGAGCTCAGCCGTTGCAGACAGACATCGCCGAAACTCAACAAAGCCACGGCGGTCATGATGATAACGAAGAGATGTCGGAGATTTTCATCCATCAAGGCATCCACACTATTGAATACGTTTTGGGATCAGTTTCCCATACTGCTTCATATTTGCGTTTGTGGGCGTTATCATTGGCTCATGCTCGTAAGTATCTACATGAATTTGGGAATTTGACTATGAACATTCTTGACGGGCCTATGTAATTTCAGAATTGGCTGAAGTTTTGTGGAACATGGTTTTGCAGAATGGATTGAAACAAGACGGCTGGTTTGGCGGTGTAATGCTTTGGATTGTTTTCGCTTTCTGGGGTGTTCTAACTGTTAGTATTTTGGTGTTGATGGAAGGATTGTCCGCCTTCTTACACACATTGCGTCTTCACTGGTAATTTTTCTTTGCTAACATTTGAAATTTTGTAATAATTAATCGTCTTTGTTCTTAGGGTTGAATTCCAGAGCAAATTCTATACTGGTCTTGGATATGCTTTCCAGCCTTTCTCATTCGAAGTAATCTTGGAGCAAGGAGGCCAGTCGACGGAGGAATAAACCCACGTTCATGAATAAAACACATAATTTTAGCTAAATATCCCATTCAGTTTACAAGCTGTGTCTATCTCTCTTCTTGCATTTACAGAAAAGATATTTCCCATACAACAAAAAAAAACATAAATAAATAAATATTGTTCTTGTTTTACGTCAGCATATTCAAAATAAATAATTAATCATTGTAGAACAGCAAAAAAACATATTTGTTTATTATTCTTCCAAATAGAATTTAATAACCCATCAAAGAATCCAAATGTTTTACAAATTGAACAGCGTTGCTTTTTCGATATGGCAGGAGTTCTTTTAGATTGAGATTTTGCAAACACTTGGACAGTTTATTTGGAGTACACCAACGGAGAAAGTTGTCTCTGGACAGTTGCTCAGCTAATTCAGTTTGATGATTGCCCATAAGTAAATCATTCACGACTACAACAAGCGTTTTCCCAGCTTTCAGAACTTCGATGCAAGTGCCAGCACCGGCATGGCTGATTACTAAATCAGCGGCTTGGATATCTTCACTTATAGAACTCTTTAAATGGTAGCTTTCAACTTGAATTCCATGAAACTCCTTCTTATCAAACTGGAATTCACGTCCATTGCCAATTTGAATTGTAAGCTGATGACAACCCAAACACCTGAACACGTCGGCCATTCGACTAATTTCTTCCACTAAATTGTCGAATTTTGTTGTTCCAACGGTGACAAATATATTTTGAAACATAATTTAAATGATTTTTTAAATCTATAAACATTTATTTTAATTGGAAAACGGAAACGTTGGCAAAACTGGAAAAAAAATTAAATGTCAAAAATCAAAATTTGAGGTTATGAAAGTAAAAGCCTTTTTCAGTGCGCAAAAAGTAATGAAAATGTTTATTAGATATCAATTGTTAAAATGACATTTTAGGCATAACCATACTTTTGCAGGACTGTGTCGAATGGAGCAGTAGCCTTCTCCACGTTCTTCCTGGCTTGCTGTGTAAGCTTCTTGCTCACCTTGACGCGTTGAATTTGCAAATGCAACTTAGCCTTGCGCTTCTGCTCCAATGTCTTGACGACATCCTGGTAGTGCCAGCCGACTTCATGGGCCAATCGTCCAACGCGGCAGTACTTGCGATCTGAGCGGAGGCACAAAACGCGAAGGGCCTGTGGGACGCACACACGACGCTTCTTGTCGTATGGTGGTGGAATGCCATCGGTGACACGCAATCGCTTCAGTGCTTGCTGTCCGCGGATGGTTTTGTGTGGGATCATTCCACGCACCGCCTTGTAGAAAATGCGGCAAGGGGCACGGAAGTGGAAGGGTCCGCGCGCTGGGTTAACATTGCAGCGTTTACGCAAGTACGCTAGGAACTTGACTTTATTACGGTAGAAATGGCCTGAGAAGTTCAGGTCCTCGCAGCGCACAACAACGCACTTATTGCCCTGCAGCAAGTGCTTGGCAACAACGGAGGCGAGGCGGCCGACAAGATGACCTTTGCCATCGATGATGATCGCTTTGTTGCTCAACCCCGACATTTTTCTGAAAGGAAAACATGTTAGGGACGTTCATAAATCATTTTTCTTTTTAATAATTACCAAAAACCGATTATTTTTGATTTTTTCGGAATCCTGGTGGTAAATGCACGTTTCGCGCACTTGGTTTCCCGACGTGAAAAGGAAAAGAAAATGTCAGCGCAACAAAATTTAGACAGTTAGATGACATATTTTCTAGCAGTCTGATGTTGGCGGTGGTTTTGATTAGACTTCGAAAATTGTGCAATAAATATTAAATTGATACAGGGTGCTTCTTAGGATAGAAGTTGTAAACGTCCTTATATTAGATTGTGACTAGCATACAGATCATTTTTTAGAAATTTTCAAAATATCGTTTTATGTTCTATCTTTCAAATCACCTCAATAAATGATATTAATACCAAATTTTATATGTTTGCATGTGATAACTTTGATAATACATAAGTAGAAAAGAATAAGAACACACATGAAGTGAGCTCACATTATATTTAAGATTTTTAAATGAAACACTTTGCAATTATCCTGCTTTTTTACCGTTTTTTTTCCACACGTAAAAATTATAATTCATTCAAAAGCAAATTAATATGACTTGGCACTAGATTAAATCAATAGTCTTAAATAAATAAATAAAATATATCCAAAAGTCGAAGTAATTTATTTTAAAATTAAATAATAATTAATTAATGGTTCAATTTTTGAGGTTTTTAATTCAGTTTATTTAATTTGAATAAAGTAAAATCAAGAAGTAATAATAATTTATGACAAAATGTTTTCAAAATAAATTCGCTTACTCAATATTCCAGAGTTATGTAATATTAATAATTAATATTTTTTAGATGAACAAAATTAACATTTACACAATTTCGCAGACATGACGGCGTCTAATAACGTCTTTTGAGCAGTCCAATTTATTTTTTATTTTTCGGACATTAATGAAAAATAATCCATAAAATATTGGCTTCCAAGTTTACCAGTATAAAATCAGTATTTCTTGAGATATTTCCTTTACGAAACGCACTTGCAATTAAAATCGTAGCACATATTATCTAGATTGTTTCAACGGCCCCTTAAAACCATTTCTCAAGAATTGTTTCTTTATTATTCCCGTTATAAGAATGTGATTAATAAAACCAAACAGTTTTGTCTTCCCTTTCATATTTTATCGTAAAATAATGTTTTTATTAAAATATTTACACCTCATAAAGGTACTGTGTGGAATCGACGAAGCTATTCTTAACCTTACGCCATAAGTTTAACAGAAAAGTAAATAAAAGAATCCAATATTCGCGTTTCAATTGAAACATCCCCCACGCTCATTGTTGAATCAACGAAAAAATTTGTTTACATCTGGTTACTGAACTCAGCCACAAGCAAGTCAGCTGTTTTATTGTGAAGTTGCGACGCCGACTTTCGCCTTGCGACCAGTGAAAATCCGCAAAAATGTCCGCCATCCGCATGGTGTCGACTGCCGGGTGCGGTGGCTCCTCAGCCAAAAACGCGCAAAAACAGACTGTAAACAGAACGCCCGAGCGCCGATACACAATTCGTACACAAATTCCCAATTCACAGGCCAATCAGTCAGCAGACGCTGCACAGAAGTCAGAAACGCTCAGCGCTCATACAGCGAGTGAGACATCAGACAGCTTCAGTCGTCCCCCGTGTTTTGCGTGTTTTCTGTTGAGTACCCAAGAACGGTACTTTGTTACTCGTATTTGCATTGTGCGGACTAATTGCTTCGACATTAATTTCCTTAATTAATTTTTTTTTGTGTTTGTCTTGAGTGTTTGTGCTTCTAATCTTAAGTTTAGTGTAGAGTGCTGCTGAATCTTGTATGCATCCGGAATAGCGGCCTCCTGCAAACAAGTAACACATCAGGTAGGTCCTTAGAACCTTGAATTTTACATCCGCGCTTATGTAAGTGAGGTTATAACGTCTAAATTAATTTGTTAATTCGATCAATGCGGAATTGTAACTTGTGGCGCTCCTCGGCCGAGCTGTGGGAAACTTAGCTAATTAGCAGCCACAGCTAACGAGTCTACATCGCATTTAAATGTTAAGTCCTATGGATTACATTGACTGACCTCATCAATTGGCGAAATGACGAGTCAAAAACATTTATCTACATGGTAATGCCGCAGCTTTCGAACGCAGCCTGCGGTGCATTACGTCACAATATTATACAGATTAACCTCATTACTCAGAACATTGATAATTCGGCAATGCTTGGAATGTGTAGCATCTCCCCTGCTGTCCGACGTTCGCACGAATTCGCATTAGTTGTGGCGTTAGCGTAACGTTTATTTATTGTGGCGGGCTTGAGTCGCTATCAATTCATGGCTACTCTCCGACCTCTCGCATTCAAACACGAAGCGTGCGTAAAATGAGTTTGCTCAATTAAAATGTAATTGCGATTAATCCTCTACCACATCTAATTGATCTTTGTTCCTTCCTCTCATAATAAATATCCTTCTTGAAATGGAAAGATTTACTTCCTCTATTAGTTCCTCTGAGAAACTATGTAGCACGTGCTCAAATTAGAACTTGTAGAAAATATTTGCATTCTGTTCGAGTCGATGCAGTAAAAACATGAATTCCATTACATAATTTTGCATCGCAATTTTCTCTTATAATTGACAAAGAGCGATTCCAATGATTGCCACCATACATTGTACTGTAATGCACTCTGAAAATAAATTATAATTCTTTCATTGACGACACAGAATAATGAAAATGTCATTTGTGCGGCGGGCATCGTATAGTCCCACTTTACACCACATGGCATGGCAAACATATGTAGTTATGCTGCCATGCCATAAATTAACGCAAAAATAAGCTCAACGGAATTATCTGGTAAGTCAATGTTTGGGGGAGAAGAACATAAGTGAAGACGCGTGACAATTGAAGTAACGTATATTCATTGATTTTAGATTTTCCCTTATTCAAATCGCATTAATCAAATAAACACAAACTGAAAAGTGAAA
>JANSTS010002556.1:14815-24989 GCA_026546915.1 Sylvicola fuscatus
ACCTAGGTCAACCATTGGAATGACGCCAAAAAGTTTCCTTTTCGGGTTTTTCTCAAAAATTCACTCTACAATATTATTAAATTTTTAAATATATTAATTATCTATCTAAAACGTGTATTTTGTCAATTTCTACATTATCTTTTACATGCTTATAATTTGGAGTTACCTTAAACATTATGGTGCGATTATTGTTTAACATAATTATAAAACAACAAGGTCAAATAGGTTTTTGTCCCAAAAAAAAGCCTTCTAGCTCAAAAACCGCTTCTTGTAGGAATACTTTTTTTTTTTCATCTAGGTGTTGTACGTATATAAACTATTGCGTCGCGTCGGCTCTCCCTGTCCGAGTTTTTTAAGTTTCATATTATATACTTAATACATATGGTATACTTATATTTTATACTCAAGAATGATACTTACAGAAAAAAGAAAATGTTTTATAAAAGCCGAATTTAGAAACAAACAATTTTTTTTTGAAAATAAATAAAGATAAACATTTATTTACATAATAAGTTTATGTTTATAATTTTAATCTGTATCAGGTTTGCTACAATTGGCGTAAAATGCTAAATATTCAATTTCTATTTGTATTTATATAGATTTATAATCCAGCTTTAACAAATATTGTTAAAAAGTTTCAAGCAATGGATGTATTGAATATTGATAGACAATTCGTACAATTAAGTATTTCTGGAAATTGGCTGAAACTATCTTAGAAAAACTGTTGCATTTGATTGCACCTCAAGAAAACCAAAATTATTTCAAGGTCTGTTTGCTCTGCGTACGTGCCCACCTTTCCGTTTTATTCTTTTCGATTTACATGAAACTTTTAAAAATTAATTCAATGAGTTTCTCTGAAAATCACATATTAAAACATTCCATTTCTTGGTAAACAAAATTGAAATAAAAATTCACATTAATTCATATTATTATTATATTATTATTACATTACACTACTTTTATTACAACTAGAAGTCGTTTACTAACTAGTTCTATTAAATGTAAATATATCCTTTAAGAAAATCATAAAACTTCTTTTTACGCTTTTAAGGTTGCTGTTGATAAGATGCATCAACCTGCCGAAAACTTAACGCTTCAGGATGAACGTCCGCGGCCGGAGCGGCGAAGAAAGAGTTACCGTATCTCGGCTGTGGCAATTTTCCTTTTAGCCGCAGTCTACATATGCAGTCTAGTGGCGGCAGGAGCCATTGCATATAGTCTCGCATCGATGAACAGTCAAGAAGAGTTATGTTCCAAGCTGAATGAATCTAGCAGCACTGATTCTGAGAGCAATGCATGGGATATACAGGATGTGCAGCCTACGAAATCCAGACGAACCCATAATTTACGTCTGCCAAGAGCCATCAAGCCGATTTCGTACAACATCACTCTCGTACCATTTCTGATGGAAGGCAACTACACGTTCCACGGCGAGGTGAAGATTATCATCCGAACAATTGAGCCGACACGCAATATAACGCTGCATGCAGCTTCACTGCACATCCACACAGGAAATGTATATGTCCGATACGTTGATGATGCATGGGGGCTCGAGTCCCTGCCGTCGAAGTTCATGAAGATCAGTCGTCAATATGCTGACAACGAGAAACAATTTTATGTAATCAAGCTCAAAGATATGCTTTTGAACGATTCTCGTTATGAAATCGGTATCAAGTTTACTGGGGAGCTTAACGACTATATGCAAGGATTCTACCGTAGCTCATACATGATGGGTAACCGAACAAGGTATTTGGCTTTGACACCGTTCTAAGGAAGAGACGCGAATACAAATTTTTGTCTTGGATGATGTTTTTTTAACATGTTGTAAATTATTTCGCAGGTGGGTAGCCGCTACACAATTCCAGCCCACAGACGCACGTCGGGCATTTCCATGTTTTGACGAACCAGCACTCAAAGCTAAATTTCGCCTCAATATAGCGCGTCCGGCTAATATGTCCTCTTTATTTAACATGCCAAAACTCAAAAGTATGCCCTTGTAAGTAACGTTGCTCAATCTTTATATATATTTGAATATCAAAAACTTATCAGGATGAAATCCACAGTCATGAATTGGATAATTATGTTTGGGACATCTATGCTGAATCAAAACCAATGTCAACTTATCTCGTGGCATTTGCCGTTACTGACTTTTCGCATTTGAAAAAGGACAAATCATCAGTTTGGGCGCGTGAAGACGCTATAAGATCTGCAGAATACGCCCTGAAAATTGGACCGCAACTGTTGACGTATTTTGAGAAATTCTTTGGAATAGAATTTCCTTTGCCGAAAATTGATATGCTTGCTTTGCCCGATTTTACAGCTGGTGCCATGGAGAACTGGGGATTAATAACTTTCAGGTAAAACCGCCATTAAGGCATAATGATTATGTTATGTTTAAATATGTTACTAAATTGTGCTTTGATAGGGAGTCAGCGATGCTTTTCGAAGAAGGTAATACTCCCCAAGTAAATAAACAGCGGATTGCCACTGTGATGGCACATGAGATGGCTCATCAATGGTTCGGAAATCTAGTCACCCCTGACTGGTGGTCAGAGCTTTGGTTGAACGAAGGTTTCGCCACTTACTTAGAGTACGTTGGCACAGATTCTATTGAGCCCGCCTGGAAATCACTAGACATGTTTGTAATTCACGAGGTTCAGGGTGTCTTTCAATTGGATGCCCTAAAGACATCGCATCAAATCTCGGTACAAGTACAGAATCCTGAAGAAATCAATGACATATTTGATCGAATTTCATACGGTAAAGGGGCTACAGTCATTAGAATGATGAGGCACTTTCTCACACCCAACGTTTTCAAAGTAGGACTTGCCAACTACCTCCGAGAAAAGTCTGTAGTTTTTTAATTGTTATTGGGACTCGGTAATAAATCTTCCACTGATTTGATTTAGATCATACGAAGCAACAGATCAGGAAACGCTCTGGAAATATTTGACGACAGAAGCACAACGCGTCAAATTGTTTGACAATGAAACTTCTGTGAAGACTATCATGGATACATGGACTTTGCAGACTGGCTTTCCCGTTGTGTGGGTCAGTAGGGAGTACACATCGACAATGGTCACTTTCAATCAGTCAAGGTTCGTCCTCAACTATACCACATTTGATGCTCTCAACAAGGAGGACAATCTTCTTTGGTGGATTCCCCTTTCCTTTACGACGACAACGATGCTAAACTTTGAAGATACCCGTCCTGTGCACTGGATTCGAGGAACACAGGAGTTGCGGGTAGACGAACCAAGCATTTCACATGAAGATTGGTTTTTAGTCAACATCCAGCAGACCGGTTTCTATCGTGTAAATTACGATACCACGAATTGGGGTCTTTTAAGCAAATATCTACGAACTCCGGAGAAGTTTACGAAAATCGCGCCATCCAACAGGGCACAACTTATTGATGATTCACTTAATTTAGCGCGCAGTGGCTACCTCAGCTATAATGTGGCTTTGGACATGACGCTTTATTTGAAGCATGAGACCGAATATATTCCCTGGAGAGCTGCAATCAGCTGCTTGAACTTTATTGATTCTATGCTACTTAGAAAAGGTGACTATCATCTGTTTCAGGTATGCAAACTAAACTATTATGGGCGATTGTGAAATAAACTGACACCGCAAATTTGTTTCCAGAAATATTTTATTCATTTAATTGAAAAAATATATAACGAGTTCGGTTTTGAGGAAACGGCTGCAGAAGCTTCAGACATGATTAGGGGAATTATGAGAACAGAGTTACTCTCCACCGCTTGTCATTTAGGATACTCCAACTGCACAGTAAGCAGCTTCCAGATGTTCCGCAAATGGATGAGTGAACCGTCCCCAGATAGATTTAATCCGTACGTAAAAGATACACACTTTGATATGCGCTTTTAATGAGATGAATTATTTTTCCTTGACAAGAATTTCACCCAATTTGAGGAGCATAGTCTACTGCACCGCTATTAAAAATGGAAATCAGGAGATGTGGAACTTTGCATGGGAGCGCTACGTCAATGCCATTGTCTCCAGTGAGAAGGAAATGTTGTTGTCTGCTTTAGGTTGTACTAAAGAGATGTGGCAACTTGAGCGACTGTTGCAAATGTCTCTGGACGAGTCGAGCCACATTCGAAAGCATGACATTATTCGTGTTTTTGGAGCTGTCTCCAACAATGTTATTGGTCAGTCAATTGCATTTCAATTCCTGAGAGATAATTTTGAGAAGATAAAACACATGTGAGTAGCAAATGAAAATAATTTGGCAACTTTTGCGAAACTTATCCGATTCTTTTTAGCATGGGAAATTCAATGGGAAACGTTGTTGGCTTAGTAAAGTATGCCAGTCGAAGAATCAACAAGAAATTCGAGTTGCACGAGGTTAGAATTATAAATAAATAAACCAAAAACGTTTTCATGCAAAATAATATGTTATTTCCATTAGTTTAAACAGTTTATTCATGAGAAAATTAAGGAGCCGAGTCGTCCAGTACTGCAGGCGATAGAGCAAGCCGAGACGAATTACGCTTGGACCCAAAAAAGTTATAATACCGTCGTTGAATGGCTTAAGATATTCAACCAGTCACATTAAGTGTAATTAATTTTAAAACAATAAAGTACATAATTTTAATAAGATAATGTTAAAAATGTAATGTACAATCAAATAATAATTGTGAATTGAAGCTTTAAAATGCCTGCTATAAAAATATTTATGGTTTTATATGTCGTTTGCAAATGCTTTATGTACCTTTGCCAATTTATACCAAAAAAAAAAAAATTATATTACAATTATTTCTAAATTCAATCGCATGTAAATGTTTGCGTAAGGTGTACTTAAATACAAAACCACACAGATACTTTCTTCTTTAAAACAATTTTTTCTTGTAATATTAAACATTTTTTTTGTCCCATTTGTCGTTTTTGAAAAAAATGGCAAAATTATTTACCGTCTTAAGTCTTAACCGTAATATTTTTCTTTTTCTAAACTCAGGTTCAGTTACAGTCTACAAATATGCCTCAAAAAAAAAAGTCTTATATTTTGTGTTAATTTATTATTGTTAATTACAGTTTAATAATAGAATATTACTTAAAAAAAATATTCTTGTTTTCTTTTTATTTACAATAATTTCTGTATATATTTATCAAAATTAATTGTCAACAAATATTTAATAGTAAGCACTCATTTCTAAATGAACAAATATGTT
The DNA here is from genome assembly GCA_026546915.1 of Sylvicola fuscatus. Lineage (NCBI taxonomy): Eukaryota > Metazoa > Arthropoda > Insecta > Diptera > Anisopodidae > Sylvicola > Sylvicola fuscatus. The sequence continues at coordinate 20,011 of JANSTS010002556.1, forward strand.
AAAAGGCACGATAAAGTTAACGCGACAAAACTAACGGACGCAATGGAAGCACCACCAACCACATTTACCATGTATTCATTCATGGATGGCACATAACTGTTTGTCCATTGCAAGTCAAATCGTGCATTATCAATGGCACTTTGGACAGAAGTAGATGTTCCAAATGCACTCAGGTTCGAGTTATACCACTGCTCCAACTGGTCAATCAAAGCACTGGAAGGAAAACGACCGGCCAGAGTAGACAGAAGCGATGCAACTGAGCCGTAACCGTCCATGACCGATGATATCTTCTCGTGGTTTTCTTTAATGTACTCAAACATAATGGAGAGATTATCTTCATTTATATACAAGGAGCTAATCGAAGATGAGCGATCCTGGGAACGAATTTTATCTGAGAAAATGTTGTCCAAGTATTTCTGCAACATTAGAAAAAATGTTTATGAAAAATGAACATTAATATTCGCACGGTACTAAAACATACGTAGATTAACTCCTTGTCCTTTGTACAACCAAGAGCAGTCAGGGCAGTAATTTGTTCGGTAGCTACGTTTTGTTGTTCGAATTTCTCCCACAGGAAATTCCACTCATCAGCGCCGCCATTACGGACTGCAGAGCAATATACTGGAACTCTGATGTCTACTGGAACTCTGTACCAAAATTTTGGACAATTTTAAGTAGATTTAGCAACAATATCGAAAATTGCTTACAGCTCGTTTGTCGTTTGGTATTTAGTGAACGCCAGATTGGCAGCATCGATGCAACTCTTCAGACCATATTTGCAGGAATATGCTAAAATGTTGACGCGATTGTAAAGATCGATTCTGGAATCGGATGACGTTGGTGTTTCGCCTAAATATTTGTAGGCAGCCTCTGACAATAGTAAGAAGTATTTCTAACAAGAAACGAAAATTAGCCATACATTTCAAAGAGATAATACAAATTACGAACTTTATAAGTAGTCCAGTTGCTATCAGAAAAGCGGCGGGAAATGTAGGCCATTCCGTTAAAGTATGCAAGCCACGGGGCATATTCGGTTTCATGTTCAAGATAGGAGAGTACTTCCATGGCAATACCCACGTCAATTGTTTCAGCTCGAATAAAATTGAGCAGGTCATCCACGATCTGAGCTCGATTAATAGGATGGATGTTGCTGAAATCTTCATTTTTCAAAGCTTTCCCAATTGCCAGCCAAGTATTATCATCGTAGTTGACACGATAAAAACCAGTTTGTTGGATGTTAAACACAATCCAATCAATTTCTTGAGGCAGGTCGAATGAAATGGCCTTCAATTGATTCGAGAAAATTAGTTTGTGTTGAGTATTTTCAAAATTATTGTCCTTGTCTGTAGCGAATGTCAACGGAATATCCCATTTGCTATTGTCTTCTTGGGCTTGTTTCTTAATGAAGAAGCGATTTTGTGAAATTGAAATGGTTCTTTTGTTATCACCAAGCTCCACATTGATGACCGGATATCCTGGCTGAGAAGCCCATTGTTCCATAAACATGGGAAGCATAACATCCTCGGGTGCTTCCTTCTGCAGAGACGTGTACAGAGTAATCGGACGCGCAGTTTTGAAAGCGCTGGTGGAAAAGAGACGTCTTAAGTCCAGAAAATGTATTTTCATATTTTACGGAACTTACTTAGTTTTGATATATTCGCGAATTGCATTGGTAAAGTTCTCATGGGTCATCATGTGTTCAACCATGCGCAACAATGATGCTCCCTTGTTGTATGAAACAGTGCTGAACATCGCACTTACCTCCCCGGGAGTGTTTACTTCGTGGTTCAGCGGATGGGTGCTAGTGGTGGAGTCGTAGGCTAGAGCACCCTGCACTTGCTCTACAACGAATTGGGCATGCAGATCCCAGTCCGGTTCCACCATGGCAGTTCCGAAATACTGGAAGTAACGAGCGAAACCCTCATTCAGCCACGTGTAGCCCCACCAGTCGCAAGTGATCAAATCACCGAACCACATATGGGCCTGTTCGTGGGCGAGCACGGCGGCGATGCGCTGTTGTTGCATGGCAGTGGTGTAATCTGCGTCATAAAGCATATTTGTTTCGCGGTACGTCAGGAGGCCCCAGTTCTCCATGGCGCCGGCCGAAAAGTCGGGAACGGCTGCCATGTCCATTTTCGGAATGGTAGTGAAATAGTCGTAGTCGAGGTAACTGTTTAATTCCGACAATATCTTCTCGCCTTCAATCAGTGCATATTCAGCTTGCAGCATTCCATCAGGACGTGCAATCACTCCAAAGTTTTTGACTGTGTTTTGTTTGTGCTTAAATTCCGATACAATAAAGGCGACCAGGTATGTTGACATGACGACAGTTTGGTCGAATGTGTCTGTGGTGACTGTGGCGCTACCCAATAGAAATAAGTCGTTAATTTTTTTATTTATTAATTTAATTTTTCATTTTATTAAAATATACTTACTCAGTACTAGAGACTTCTGAAGTTAAGAGCCTAGCATTGCTGTAACTGGGCTCGAAAGAAGTTGGCCGGTTGATTATTAAATTAAATGTTGCCTTGAATTTTGGTTCGTCGAATGATGGGAAGGCGCGTCTTGCATGAGTTGGCTGCATCTGCGTTGAGCCCAGCCACCTTCCAAAGAAAAAATAAATAAGCAGCTGCCTAGAATAATATTTCGATTGTATTTACTTAGTTACTCCATTCTGAACATATGAGCTTCTGTAAAATCCATGCATATCATCACGCATATAACCAACGTATGTGAATGAGAGAACATATTCGATATTTTGCCTCATTGCACTCGCCAAATTAAGCGTATATTTATGGGTGGTTGCATTATGACTTGCCGTCACAGCGATTCTCGCACCAGCGTCCGTCGATAGCGCCAAAGTTGTTTGGGCTTCATCAACCACCAAGTCGTTCACGTGAAGAACAATTTGTTGAACATCAGCTTTGGATGTTTTAACAGTAATTACGGCGACACCGTCAAATGTAAATGCTTCTTTGTTGTTTTTGGCTTGAAAGTATGGTGTAAGTGTAATATTATATTGACTGGGAAGAACGTCATCGTTGAGGCGATAATCAGCGCTCAAGTCTCTAAGCATCTCATCAATGTTCTCTTCAAGGGGCGCTGTGCTGGCAGCCCCAATCGCCAGGGCAATAATCAGAAATAATTTCATCTGTGAACGGTAATTAAGTGGATTAACATCCCTAGTTCGATGTACTACTTATATTGACGCTTAAATGATTATTTGCTCATAGATTAGATAGCCGCAAATTGAAACATAGCCGCTTCACATTAATAAACTTATCAGACGTCAATGAGCGACTCACTTTATCCGTTTGGAAGCCATTTGGAATAATAAATACTCCATGCTGACATACTATTGTGACGAATAACACATGATTCCACTTTACAATTGTAATTCTTTAAAACGAAAAGCTTGATTGTGATCAGTAGTGACACATTTTATAATTTATCAATTTAATAATGAAAGCTGCGTTTAATGGTATTTTGTTGCTGTGTCCCACTTTAATGTGTACACCCCAATTAGTTGAAATATTATCAAGTTTTAGCAATGTGTAGCTTTTTGGTATTTAAAAAATGCAATATTGAAGAAATGATTTTTGGCAATCTTCACATTTGGCTTCACATATTTGAAAATATTAGAAGAAAACACTTTTTATTAATAAAGGTCATATTTCTAACTGAATTTAGACCATTTAGTCTTTCGGCACTGATTCTTATCTGAGATTAACTTTAACCTTTAGTTTTAACTAATTAAGAACATTTAAAATACGAAATGATTTCTAAAAAAAGGTAGAAATATCAATTTTTTTTTTAAATCAAAACGCATTTTTTAAATTACTTAAAATTCACTTAAAATATCTAAATATCCATTTGATGAACATGCATAGCACAAAACTCGTTAGTTTGTTCCATAAACTTGACCTCATACGTTGCACCATGAGGACAAAATTTTTTTAACGAATTATTTTTATAACACATACCTTAGGTAATGTAGTTGCACACCAAAGATTTTAACCCGACTACAATTAATTTGGCAATTAAAGCCTATTTATAATTTTATTTCGCGGACACCCAAAAGACCACCATTTACTTAGATAACCACTTGCTATGCACCTTATCTGAGTTCTGCCTCTTTTACGTTGCCTACGGTTTTTTATCGCGCTTTAATCTTCTAAAAACGATATTTTTTTCAAATTATTATCTCTGGTACATTTAAGTGTGCAATACATTGAATCATTGGCTTTTATTGTCATTCAGACGATCGTAAGAGACTGATGACTTAAAATCTGAACAGGTGAAAATAGTAAATATTGACGTGATACAAAAATTGCTGTTTGAATTATATTTCGTTTTTGTTTTAATTTTTTTTATTGTTCCTTCTATTTTTAGTTTAAGTTTACATATTATATACTTACCATAACATTTTCTAACTTTAAAAAAAACGACTTTTTCATTCAATTTTTACCTAAAATTTTTATTAATAATATCCATTGCATTAAATATAAAAGGTTATAATCTCTTGATCACAATAGACATATTTATTTAATTTTATTTCCCTCGGTTTATGTTTCAAATATTTTTTAATTAACTATAAAATCCGCCGGGGAAAAGTAAAGCCATTATACATTATAAATTTTATAACCATGTACGAGTATACGATATCAAAACTGAATCTTATCCGTTGTCAATAGACAATAGCTAAGGTCGCTTAATGCGTCGTAGTGTGATAGATTAAAACAGGTGAGTGAGTTAGCATTTAACTATATAAACGGATTTACTCGATAAATTGCAATGAAATTTGAAACAACAATTTTTCAGTAAAAAAAAAACTGTAAAAAGTTCCCTAATTTGATTTAACTTTGATAAATTTCTTTAACATTGATTTGGGCTACTGGAAACCATTCACTGGAAATCGTTCTAAGTATACAGAAATTTGTACTCATGAATCCACACCAACTTTAGAAGAACATACAATT
>JANSTS010002567.1:18005-30045 GCA_026546915.1 Sylvicola fuscatus
GTTGCATACAGTTTTTCGCCCATATGTGATTATGTGATCTCACTTACCGATTTTGCAACCAATTGCTCTCAGAAATAATTATTTGATCATTAACGGAATTAAGGAGCAGCCGGTGGTGGTGGCATCGGACAAGGCGTACAAAAAAATGGTCCATTATGTGTCTGGCTGAACAATAAATCAGGCCCAAAACGATTGATACTCATTCATTGGGAGCACTGCTGGTAGTTACTGACAGCAAATTGGGTGCAGCACTTTTTTCAAATCAGTCGAGTTCCATGATTGCGGCAACAGCCACTTTTCCGCGTCCATAAGCCGCGGATTACATATGATATTTTCTTTATGATCGATTTTTTTTTCACCTAATGAGAACACATGTTTTTCAATTTAATTGTGTGTAAAATTATGATCCGAATCGAATTGCGCCAATTAAACAAACAACATACGCACTAAAGATGATGGCATTGAGTACTTTTCAAATTGAGCTGTTTTGGGCGGCATTATAGATCTGAGAAGCGTCATTATGTTCAATGTGTGGCGACTTTTGACGTAGGTTGAATTTCGGTGAAATACGCGATAATTAATATACGTGTAAGGCGACCGCAATGTTTACAGAAACTTAGATATTGCCTAAATGTCTCACTTTGATCTCAATGATGAGCTGCTTTTTCTTCTCTTATATGAGACGAAAAATTAATATTTATTTGTTTTCATTAGGAAATGAGAACGTAATTAAATAGACAGCTTTTGATTAAATTTTGACACCTAGACACTAATTGTAGTGGAAAGTGTCAGAATGAAAGCAGGAAATTAACGGATTGGTTTCGTTTGTTTATAATTTCGAATGCTAATTAAATTATTGATGTACCATATATGTCGAATTGTCGAAGGAAATGGTTAGTTAAAGAAAACATTTTTTTTTAATTGTTTCTGTGTAGAAAACAATTAAGCGGTGGTATAATTTTTAGAAAATTCATTGAATGTTATGCACCTCAAACTAATTTAAACTATAATGAATTATTTATGGAAGATGACGCAATTGTACAATAATAAAATGCCATTTTTAAATAACAATAAAATTTTCCAGCTAATATAATATCGGTGTAATTAAAATTTACTCAAATCGCAATAAATGCATTTAAACAAATATTTCCATATTTTCAATTAACTTTACGTACTTTTCACACGCAAATATTATCAAATTACGTAAATAAGACGCAAGAATTCACTTAAAACAGAATAAAACTATTATTGAACATAAAATTTCCCGTATAGATTTTTATGCTGTCTCTTTCTTGAAATTTCCTTCATTTTGCCATGGGTAGAAAATATGTTCAAATTCACAAAGTAAACATAAAAAAAAAAACAAGATAAAAGCATTTAGTACAGGATGTACAAACTTCTCACCGTAAATGCAAATCAGGTACAATAATTCTTCGCTCAAGGTGAACGCGCAAAAGCTCGTTTAACAACGAAAAAAAAACAGATAAAAAAGCGACTGCCACCGCCCAAGATAACTAGAGTAATTATAGAAAATCAATGAGAATATGAACTTTGGGTGGCATATGGCAGCTCACGCGAGTGTCACTCCAAAGTAAGAGTACAGTCGCCTGCAACGCCTCACGTCGTCTTTAGTTATATTGACAAGGAACTCAAGTGTCAGCCATTTAACAACTATTGTCAATAATATCTGCGACATATGTCACACGGTGTAATAACACTACAAATATAACGTGTTAAAAATAGAATGGGCGTCTTAAGTCAATCGTGTTGACATTCCTGTAAACTATAATGCTGTGCAACGTCGGCGTCACTCCATGGGCCTCGTATATTAGCGAGCATAAAGCTGAAAATGACATTTACAAACATTTAAAATTGCATGCAACGTCATATTATGCTTTTGCCACGTTAATGTGCGTCCATAAAATTTAATGAGCATGTTTCAGATTGTAAATTACGTGTGTATTCAGCATATTGTATACATGTTGGGAATGTTGTTCTTGGAATCTGCGGTAAAACGCGACACGAGAAACTAAAAAACGACAAAAGCCATCAAAAATAATTATTGGGAATAGGCGTCTAAAAGAAAATATGACAGCGACGCCAAACGTACATCGCGTCTGTTATGAACTAATTTTCTATTTTGGGCAGAGATCTCTGCACGGTGCACTTCTGCTTCGTCGATTTTACCATATCTTTCTACACGACCAACACACCGAATATGAATGGAAAATGTATTTTCGGTTATAGTTCAGTCGTCGTACATGCATTTTGAAAACAAATGCATTTGTGTTTACATGCAAAGCTTTTAGCGGCAATTTTCCCATGCTGCGCGCGCGCATTTAGTTCATTCAATGAAATCGGTTACCACGAGAATTCGGAATTAATGACTTAATGTATTTCATAATAAGAAGACAAAAACTGGAACATCGAAGAATTAATGCAATTAATGTTAGCGGCAGAGACGGCAATTGTTTTTCCTTTAATCTCATTGGTGTATAAGACGCATTTCAGTAATTATTGAGCTAAATCGATTTAAGACGTTACACAATTTTAATTGAAGCATATTTATGTTCATATGTTGCACAAAATACAAAAGCACGATCTAGTTATCGATCATACGTAGAAGTGTCACATATTAAAACTTGTCACGAACTATTTATGAACAAAGAAAATGCGTTTCTTAAGAAGCTGAAATCAATTTATGTACGGAAAAAAAAATTAAATTCAATGACAATTAAGACAATCAGCATCGCGGTGACATTTGGAACAAAACACGACAGCGAAAAAGCTCGCGCTGTAATTAACCCGCGCCACACTTGTTGTAACTACAGCGAATCGGTCACGAATCTCCAGTCAATATCTATTGATCAATTGTGTGTGGTACGACCAAATCAAGAATCCATTTCAATAAACTATTAATGTTCAACAATTGACTGTTGGCAAAAAAAAGGTCGCCGCACGCACAAGAACAAGTTTCAAGACGCGTCCGCGTTTCTTCTTCGTCTGATCTCGACCCACAAATTGTAAACAACGGAGACGTGCAATCCGGTCAAGTCAGGCAGCGGTGGCGGCGGCGGCAGCGCAGCGCCGTGACACGTCTTAATTGAGAACAAATTTCTTACATAAACGCAGATCATATGACAACAATGTCATCGTCTTAAAGTCTAACATCAATTGCGGCGAATTTGTGTGTTTTTTTAAATATTAATTCAATAAAATGACTTCGATCTTGCTATAAAAACATGTGGCGGCCATTAAACATTTATTATTATTATTATGGACAATGAAACGGCATCTTAGACTTCGGCCGACTTGCGTGGTATATTAATAAAATGTTATAAAACCGTATCACGAAGGCGCTCATTTGATATGCTCCTACAATGTGAGGAGGAATGAAAAAAAGCACAAATGGCGAGAGTAAAAATTGTTAAACGCAAGAAATAGTAATTGGATCGAATCAAGGTCGTTTTGTTTGTGCTTGTGCTTTTGTTTCAATTGTGCGAGCTTTATGGAAAATTAAAATTTTCGCGTGTGTGAGTGATGACCGGCACATACTGGTGCACGCGTCGTCATAATATCCAGTGCAGATAATGTGTAACCGGGCGAGACTTTGATACAGATGCTGGCTCGACAGCATATATTAAATATGTTTTATGCGTTTACATGCTGCACTTGAGTGTCGCACAATTTCATATATATTCATATTCAACATTATTCAGCGCGCCCAGCCGGTTGGCACTTTCAAAATGACAATATGGAAAAGAAAAGTTTTTTTGATACGACATTGGGAACAAGTTCGTGTGTAGGGTACCAGTATATGTTCATGGTGGAATTCGGTGGAAGCGGCGCGCGCACGCGCATTTTCATAGGAATGTCAAGTGACAGTTGTGGCGCTCTCGGTAATATTATAATTACATGTATATATGGTGGAAAAGTTGTATTTCAGCGAGATATGTGCAAATGGCTGCAGGCCACAAATGCTAGTAGCAAAAACGGTGTAGAGGAAAAATTCAAGTAATTATTGTAAATATTGAAAGCGCTTGGGCGAGTTAAATGGACGTATAATTGTTTTGCGAAAATAACTTTTTTTTAAATTATAGACGAATTTTGATTTAAATGAAACGAAATTAAATTTTATGAAGGTACAAAAAGAAAAGAAACATCTGCGCATGTGCCAATGATTTAGTTGCAAATAAAATTCACCTGAGTTTATCTTGAGTTTCAAGTCACGTTTAATACGATTTTTGACTTAACCAAAGAATTTTCACGTGAAAAGAACGAAAAATACTGATTTTTTACGTCTGAAGAAGAATAAATTCATTTAATTAGATTCAAGATGTCTACAAATTTAAATAAGAATAGATGGTACTCCACCCATGTAAACATCACTTCATTCGACGTTTCAATTTCAAATTCACAGCACATCGTCTGACCAAAAAAATAATATTACCGATCAAATTCCCACGCAGGTCAGTAAGTTTTTTTTTTTCTCAAGACATGTGACTCATTTGTACAAGAATTCCTTGAACTTCTCTTTTTTGTTTACAGTATAACTTTCATCACAATACTGGTTCTTCAGGGTTTGGCAAACGCATCAGCAACAGAAAAAAAATGACAGTTAAACGGTAGAACAAATTTGAATTTGCATAAAAACAGATCGAAAATGCGGTGGGCAGTGTCTTGTTATAACAAAAGAAATGCCGATGACTGATTAGTATGAGAAACATATAAGCTGGCTGACGCCTCATTAGTAACGCACAAACGTTTTGCATTGCCAAAATAAAAAATGTCACTATGCCAGAATCTAAGAATTAAATGTTGTTGTTTTTGGTCTGATTGACTGTCGCTGAGAGGCTTCCCACTTCCAAGGAATTGAACATAAATCTTTTTTTTTAAACAATACAAATTGATGGATATTCATTTCATAATGCAGTCTCGGGCCCCTCTTTGTGCGGGTTTCTTCAATAGGTAATCTGCATTTGTGAAGACGACATGTACAACAAAAGTCAATATTACACCAAGGACGATGCTATATATAAATAAAGCAGTCACAGAATAACAAAGAAGTCCATCAAATGCACAAGAAGTGCAATACAATGCGATTAACATACAAGTACAATATTTTATGCTTATATAAAAGTTTTACATATTATATTAACAATTGATGTTCACCTAATTGGTAGTCAAGAGATCATACGCATAATTAAATCACTTGCATGCACAAATTCATGAAGTTAAATAAACAGAACGCGCAGATTTAAATAAGAAATGATATTTACACGTTGCCATCTACGCTTGGCTTCCCGCAAGAAAGAATTAAATATGATTGTTGCTGCAACTCGCAAGTCCATAAACTGCAGCACAAGACGAGATGAATGTGCAAGGGCAGTCGCACCGCCATTCTAGAGGTAAGAAAGTGCAGAAAACGCGTCGCAGACGGCAAAATGTTGTTATTTAAATTAACATAATTCAGTGTCGGTGTTCTCAGGGGAGATTTCAATTAAATGTAATTAGAGGTTTAAGGGAATTTATGTAATAAATGATTATTATGTGAGAAAATGATGTTATTTTGGTATACTCGTACTTTTGCCGTTGTAGCCCTTTGACTTAATGATAGAGCGGAAGTTTTCAATTGCTTAGGGAAGAATATGTTGTATCTGATTTGCGCACAAAAGCAATTTCTGTTAATTATGATCAACTCTAATTAAATACTGCAACTAATGTTGATTTCAGCGGAATGCCACATTGAAGATTACAAAATGAATATGATAATGACGTCCTCACAAGTTCACGGGAATTAAACATCTAAACACTTGTCAATGCCAAAACGTGCTTGTTATGTCGCGGTTTCGATGGAATTTCGACTGTAAATATTGATTCAGAAAACGTTATCGAACAAATTATTTATCAGTTTCTGTATGTTTCGATAAGGTACGACGTTATAAATAATTATTGTGAGTACATACTTAACTGAAAAGACGATTAACAATTGTAAATGCAATGGATTTTTTTTACAATAAATAAATGTTATCAGTACTGCCGTAAAAAACGCATCAATATTTTGTCGTGGTACTTGTAAAACACTCAAGGCAAGATTAATCGACAGTACTCATTAAACGGTAGAATCATTAAAAGTAATATTATTTGTTTCTTTAAATTACGAACAAATTGGTGTCTCGTAGAATAAAATGGAATTTTAAAAAAGTTTTAGGTCATACAAATTGAAACACTATAATAGATAAGACGATAAGGTAAATGATAAAATAGATACAAAGTGTCTTATGACTACTTTCGCACACAAATTAAAAATTAAATCACAAGACACATTATAGTAATCGACGTAAAGAGAATGCGATTTCAATTATTATTGTGATTTATGACTCATCAATAAGAAACCACTCACAACTTTAGCCTACATTTGACTTACAGCTCTTTCTTTTAACGATAAGTGATTGATATCAAATAAATGCTACTTTTTAAATTATGAACTGCTGATTAAACAAATATTATGAGCCTATAAGTAAATGGGTACTTGAAATAAAGGAATTTGTCTCTAATAACATTAAAATATTTATAAAAAATTTAATCTACTGAAAAATCAAATACTATTTTGTGACCAAATTCGCAAACATTTAATATAGAAATTGATGAGTCTTTTTGACATGAATTGTTTTGTTCCAAAGCAACTAGACGGTGAAGGACGGTGATAAAATTGATGCATAAAAAATATCCGTCACAGCATAGAGTCGCGACAAAAAAAAAACAACATAAACAGCAAAACGCAAACATGAATGCAACCAAGACCGTTATAAAAAATATTTTAGCATTTAATACATATTACATATATCAACGACATAATATTAGTATTATGATTACATACTGTTGTATGTTGTATTTTTTCCTAGAAGAGTGGGGAAAAAACAAAATTTAACAGTCAATAAAATTGTCAATAACTTCATTATTGAAATATGTTGTGATCATGACTTTTTGGAAAATAAACAAGCGCCAATTTTAAGAAAAACTCAAACACTAACTGCAATTGTCTGTGCAAGTGTCAGTCGAAATATTAATTTTTAAGATGTTAAACAAACCTATATCAATGAAAATGGTTGAATGTGATTTATAAGAATGTAGTAAAGATGTAAAACAAACCTTCGAAGACGAAATCGTCCGCCGAAAACCATATTGATGAAGTTGTCTATGACTGTTTCAATAATCCAAAGACTCGCTAATTACGCGGAGTTTTCAATTGTTATTAATTGTGTGGGCAACTTTTAATGGAAACTATTTTTAATGATGCCCCACAGTTCTCACTTTCAAAAAGTCTCTCCTATTTGAATTCACATTATACTCTTAACATTTTTCAAGTTTAATTATATACTTTCAACTTCACTAAATAGTTGTTAGCTGTTTCGATACAGTCGCACTAAAACTCACTAATTCATTCAAATTTATTACACGTGGTTAATTAACAGCTAAGTAAACAAAACAGCAACAACAACAAAAACAGTATTTGATTGCATTTTAAATATGCATATTAATCTAGCCAACAAGACCAAGTTGCAGGCGAATCCCAAAAGACGAGACCAATTGGAACCGGTTGAAGACGTGTAGCACAGTCAAAAGTTGATTATTAAAATTTACAGTCGACGTGTGCACACGACCAAAAGTAAATAAATATTTAAATTTTCAATTTCTCCAATGCAGACACAATAAACGAGTATAAAGACAAATAACATATAAAATAAAAAACATAAAAACGACAAAAAGTGTCACATGTCGTGCGTTTTCCAAACAAGTGGTTGCATGGACGGCAGCAAAGTGTAACATTAGATGGCGACGATTGTATGAAATTTGAATACAATTGAATAAAGAATCGGTCATCACGATGCGACGCCCTTGTCACTATGGGCTGACGAACTCAAGTCTGGTCGTGTCTTTGTTGCATCTTAATGGAGCACCCGGAAAGTTCATTTGCCACATAATTGGATTAATTTGTCGCACGTTTATGTATTTTTTAATGAATAGACGACTGAGAGTATTGTCACTTAAATGGGACAGATGATTATCGTCTTTCTTAAAACACTTTCAATTGGTTTCTTCTTGATGGATTAATTTGATTATGAAATTTAATTTTTGTTGTAATTGCTTTTTGTTTATTTGTCGGAACAGAGCTGAGACTTTCTTATTTGATATTATTTTATATAATTCTTTAACATTAATTTGTTCGTTGATTCGAGTTTGAATTAAAAAAAAAAGAAGACCAACAACATCGAATTGATGCTGCACAGCCTTAAATGCCCGCATAGAGCACATTCTCAAAGTGCATAAAACAACATCAGATCTTGAGAATTGTGTCATTCCACACCGGTTTTCTTGCAGTTCCTCTTCATTATATTATACAAAATACGTTAAATAATATCAAATTGTAAAAGGCACACAAGTTCTGTTCCCAAAAACAGGCACGACGCCTACTCGAGAGGCATCACATAAACCGCATCTCCACCAAACAACATTTTACACAATTGTACAAAGCAAAATGTGCAAGAAAAAGAATCAACAATAATTTAAGACGTAGAAACAAGAACCTACAAGCTCTCAAAGTATATAAGTGACTCAATGCACAGTTACACTGCAGACACACATTTCCATTATGACCAGCATCTAAGAGATCGCACACACTTTGACCACTTAATTGGGGTACTTCTGGAATGGCAATTGCTCCTCTTCCATAGGGCACAGACGAAGCGCGCAATTCTGAACTAGTAAAACTCACTATATCCGCGAGACACAACAATCAACTGATATTCACTATATGAATTGAGACCATCACAAGTTAGCACTCGTTTGTTATTGAATAACGAGAATAATATTGATATAGGAGATCCGCGACTGCAGACGCTTTATCGCATCGATGCTAAATGTATTTAGAAAAGCGAAACACCGCGACGTGCTTTACCGCTACGCACAAGAGGACGGTAACTCGCGCAACGATATCCAGTTCATGCCAACATCCAAAGACAGCCAGAACACAATTTTAATGTACGAAATGAAGCACAAAGACGCGACGTAAGACCGGCCCGCACGAACTTGCCGCTAAGACTCACGGAACGAGAATGAGCCGTGCTGATCGGTTCGCGAGTTGCGTGATAGGTGGGGAGCTTTCGGCAAAGCGACGCGTGCTTACGACGAAACCGTGTGATTGTGTGTGAGGAAAACATTAAAAGCTCTCCGGCAAAGAAATTTGAGCTTATGGTAAATTTATTACTCAATATTAAATCGTTTTTCCTTATTGCTGCTTGTATTTTTTTAAAACTTTACCGTTGATAACATTTGATTCAAACGTTTTTCCTGATAATAATTACATGAGTAATAATTGATATTTTGAGTGAGAAACGAATACCCATTCATCAAATATTGTTTAAATTATTCTCAATAAAATTTTCGTTAACTAGCTTTCGTCATTGAATTGAACTCAATCACTCATTTCCGTATAGAACGCATATGTTGCTCACATGCTTTTTTATTACAATTCTTTCAAGTACATTCGCTTTCTTTTCTTCATTTACATAAAAACGTTTAAAAATTAACTACCTGAATTATTAATTATACCAGCAGAGAACTGCGCAGTTTATGCATTAAATACATTTCTGAAAGCTTGTTTAAATTTCATAAAGCCAAATGCATACAAGCTTTTTTTTTTTACCTCCTTTCACCCACACGCGCCTCAATTTCAATAACATTCAATCAATTTTGGCACGAGAACGTCTCTAAAGTTCACATATGAACGGCATGTGCAGAAAAAAATACTCAAAATTCGTGCTTTTATTTGAACTAAGCACATTAAAATTTATACGGTTATTGTTTTTCTAATTTCAATTCACATAATAGCATTCAAGAAACAAACAAGTAAGGATCACGTCCAGACCATAAAGACAACATAATTTTGATTGCATTCAATTAGAAACGAGCATCATTATGTCCACTCATTCAAACAATAATTGCTTTGTTTGGGTATCGTTAGCACATAATGCAACATTAAACAATGATCGAGGGTGGGTAGGTGTGTTAGTCTTCCAAGGTTCCGATTGATGCAGTTAATCGATTAAGCATGTTTCTAATGCACTCAACTATTTCAATTATGCAGTGCTGAGAATTAAGTGAATAAATGCGCGACTTTGGTGGCGAGGCGCGATCGCGAATGACTTTAATGAATGATGTCATTTCTGTGGGGAGTTCAAAATAATTGTCAGCACACACACGCGACAAAACCGCCGCCGCCGCCGCCGCCATCGCAGCTTGTTCCTCACATGTGAATTGATGAATCTAAATATAGCGGCGAACCGAATGGTTCATCAAAGAATTGAACATACAAAAGAACATAAAAGGGGTTGTAACAACGCGAGTATTATTTTCCGAATATGTGCACAACAATCGCGAAATGGCGACGTTTAATGGAATGCGTTATGGTTTTATTGGCTCTTTTCGGTTTTTATTGGATGCCTTGAAATGCTGATTTAAGATCAAACTGTTACAAATAACAAATTATATTGTTAATGGGTGTGCATTTAAAATTGTCTTGAATGAGCAAATAACCGTTTTAAATTTATTATTAATTGGATATTTCAAGAACATTTAACATTTTATTAGACGGAACAATAAAAGTTTGTAAGACAATTGGTTTTTTATTAGTTTTTTTCACAATGGAATCGTTCAGATAAATTTTCTTGAAAGATTTTAGTAGTGATCTTATTACAGAGAAATTATATAATTTAAATGTTTTATTGAGCAAAAGAAACGTTCAAATGGGTCGAATGATCAAGGAGGTCAAAGACAATGAAATTTATTATTTAATTCTGAGTTTCGTAAGCTTTATGATGCGACGCAACGTTTTTCATGTAATTAGTTTTAATCACTTAATAAATTCGAAGAAAAAAAAAAAAATGTTTGACCTTGAAAGTGTTTATTAAATACAAATGTGAAAAATTACTTTGTTGCTTCAAAACAATAATTAAACTGTATCAAATATGCTTTTCCTTAATACATGTCAAATTATCGTGTTAAACTCACACTTTCCCTTCAAGAAAGCACATTAAAAATTAATCTGAAATCTTTTAAGCCAAAACATATTTCATATGTCGAAAAACAGTAATTAAAGACGTAAGCCACAAACAATTTTCGGTCTGCAGTTGAACTAGAAACAAACTCAATTCGCTTTTCACTCGAAAAAAAAAAACTGAAACAATATGACTTAAAAACTTGTTTTAAGTTATGAATTTACTAAGCAGGTTACTTGGCCGTTTCTTTTCTGACATTTACCAACCACGCATAAAGTCATAAATCCGCGATTAGTCCGTGGACATAAAATCGCGCGCTGTATGCAACAAACAATGCAACACATGCATGGCATATAATTTGAGTTCATAATTAAGCCCAAATTCACAAACAACAGTTTTACGTATCGCATGCATGCAGAAATTGAATTCATGCAAAAGTGGCATATGTCGTGTGAACTTTTCGTGCATACATAAGTATGTACTGGTTTTTGTTTGTCAAATATGTAATTCATAAGCATCATTGACTCATGAAAAGTAGGTATTGTACAGATTTATCGGATCGTGATATTCGAATAATTTTGATCGCCATTGTGATGTAACTTAGCGAAGCATCCGCTTTCATCTTATGCAATTTTTGTTTTTTTTTTTCATTTAAAAGCTTCATTGTTTACATCAGATTTTTAATTTTGTGTTTACTTCAATCACAACTCAAAACGTATTCTGGATGGTAAACAGCTGCCGCTAGTTCCACTCGGGACTTGAGTTAAATTGTAGTTATGCATACGTAAATCAGCGGGAAATGATTTAATTGCTTGCTCATGTGCAATTATAAAGAATTTTTGACGTTCAATTGTACTGAATCATCTTCAATAATAACTGTAATTGGAATTCATAAAATCACAAGTATTCAACACCAGACGGAAAAAACTTTGAATTGTGATTTCCCAAATTGTTTCAATTATGGACACTGAATTTCGGGTGGA